>PITA01003048.1:129312-147102 GCA_004023965.1 Spilogale gracilis | reverse complement strand
GTGGCTCAGTTGGTTGGGCAACTGCCTTCGGCTCAGGTCATGATCCCGGATCTCCGGGATCGAGTCCCACATCAGGCTCCCTGCTCCGCGGGAAGCCTGCTTCTCCCTCTCTCACTCCCCCTGCTTGTGTTCCCTCTCTCGCTGTGTTTCTCTCTGTCAAATAAATAAAATCTTTAAAAAAAAAAAAAAAAAAAAAAAAAAAAAAAAAAAAAAAAAAAAAAAAAAAAAAAAAAAAAAAAAAAAAAAAAGAAACATGCGAACATTTGGGAGCCCCGTCCTTACACGGAGCAGTGGCTGGGGCTGAGAAGCAGGTGTGTGCACCGCCCGGGCCATGGTCCCTGGTCCAGATCACAGGCACCGTTCTAGACACCGAAGATAAAATAGACAATAAACAACAGGTCTTATACCAGCAGGCAATGTGGCTTATTAGAGTAATGGCAAAAGGCTGGAGAAAGATGGGCAGGGCTTCTGTTGAGGTGCCCTGAGAGCAGTTCTCGAGGAAGCCAGGGAGCAAGTCCTGTGGGGAAGAGCATGCCAGGCACGGAAGCAGCAGCTGCAGAGGCCCTGAGGCGGGAGTGCAGGGGGGATGCCAGTGCCCTGGGAGCTGGGTGAGCATGTAGGCAAGGAAAAGAGGTGAGGCCAGGCTCAGATGGCCGAGGGCTTTGAGGCTGTCATAAGGGTGACGGATTCTTGGAGTCAGAGGGGAAGCCACCGTAGGGTTCTGAGCAGCTTAGGAACCCCAGTGAAAAGAGGATGCCTCTTTCCAGAGAGTTCTTCTAAAGTGCCAGGTCTCAGTCATGTTGGGCTTTGTGTTGCAAGGGATAATAGGATTCCATTTATGTATCAGGAATGAAACAAAACGCACACGCTTTTCTATTAGTAAGATGTCTTTTTCCCCCCCTGATAATGTGTAGTCTATATAAAAAAATTCAACTGATAACAAAAAAAATAAAGTCTTTTCATAATCCCTCTGTCCCAGTGATCATAGATGGGTATATCTGTCCAGAATAAAGATTTCTTATATTCATTATATGTATGTGTTGATTATATCCGAGAGGAGGAGGTAGATCTGGAATGTTCCAGCCCCGGCCCATTCCCAATGAGTGCTAGTCTCCAGGTTCAGTTATCAGCTCTGAGTTTTCCCTCCACTGTGTGGACCCCGAAGTGGGGTGAAGTGGCTATTTGCTCACAATTACAGTTCAGTGTTTTCAAGTCATTGTTATGGGCTTATGGACTGACACACGGAAACAACGAAACTCCTGCCACAAGCTCTGTGTCCCCAGCAGCTCTGCCCGAGGCCCGTGGCGGCTCACCCCGCTGTGGGTACAGCGGAGACTCTCTTCTGGCATTCCTGGCCAGGCCCCCCCAGTGGCACAGCCCACCCCACAGGTCCCCAGCAGGGCCCTGCAGCAAATCCCTTCAGTCCCCCTTCAGCAGTTTGAATGATGAGCCTTAAAAACTAAAGGATAGTTTGTAGGGCTGTCCCATTGTTTGGGTACTTCTGTTTTAGATGACCATATAAATAACTTCCTGGTGAGTACTGTTTTTCCCTGGGTTTTCTTTTCTTTTTTTTTTTTTTTTAATATTTTATTTATTTGACAGAGAGAAACACAGCCAGAGAGGGAACACCAGCAGCAGGAGTGAGAGAGGGAGAAGCAGGCTTCCCACCGAGTAGGCAGCCCGATGTGGGGCTCGATCCTGGGTCTCTAGGATCATGACCTGAGCCGAAGGCAGAGGCTTAACCACTGACCCACCCAGGCGCCCCTCCCTGGGTTTTCTTTAAGATTTTATTTATTTATTTGGGGGTGAAGGAGCAGAGGGAATGAGAGAAAGAGAATCTCAAGCAGACTCGGCACTGAGCCTGGAGTCTGAGGCAGGGCTCGATCCCACAACCCTGAGATTGTGACCTGAGCTGAAAGCAAGGGTCAGACGCTTAACCAGAGAGAGCCACCTGTCCTTTATTTATTGTTATTTTCCCATAGATGGGATTATACACCATACCCCCTATTTGATAAGCCCCCCTTTTTTATTCAATCAGATGTGGTAGCCATATCTCCATGCCAGTCCTCACTCGGTCCTCATTGAGCAGGCAGTTAGGTATTAGGTGGCCTGAGTTTGAATCCCAGTCTACTTTTTGTGTGTCTGCAGGGGTGTGGATGAGGCAGGGATGAGCTTGAGCAGATCAGCTTTAGGGGCCGGGAGACATGGAGGCCGACAGAGAGGTTGAGGGACCCAGCATGTCTCCAGGGACATAAGTGGTTTTTCCTGTACCAATTCTCTCTGCTTGTCCCTAGGGTACCAAGTCTTCCACCGACACCACACCCTGCGATTTTCATTTCTCCCTACTGGATGCCCATGGATGCCCTGACCCTGCGAGCAATACAGACAAAGAAAGGATCCTCTTAACTATCCAGGATGTGATGGTAAGATAGATTTCAGGCTTACAGTCCCACAAAGGGCAGGGGTCTCTGCCAGGGCCAAGCTGCTGGGTGGGAGGTTGGGGCCCACAAGATCATCTTCACCTACACCTGGGAAGATGACGCAGGTCACAGCAGGATTTGGCTTTCACAAAAACCTTGGGGCCCCCCACTAGATTTAAAACAATATACCCGAGATTTGACGTGATGCTGGTTTTTTTAAAGATAGTAGAAGCTTGTATTAAGTGAACCCTTATTAAGTGCTGCACACTGTGTTGAGTATTGTCACATCCATTTCTGCATGAATCCTGGGAGTTAATGCTAGGAATTTTCTTTCTTTCTTTCTCTTTTTTTTTTTCTTTAAGATTTTATTTATTTATTTGAGAGAGAGCGTGAGAGAGCATGAGCGGGGGGGAAGGGGTAGAGGGAGAAACAGGCTTCCCGCCGAGAGGGAGCCCAATGTGGGGTTCCATCCCAGGACCTGAGCTGAAGGCAGATGCTTAACCAACTGAGCCACCCGGGCACCCAAGCACTGGGTGTTTTCATTCTCATTTGGTACTTTGGGGAAACTGAGGAGGAGAGAAAGGATGTTGGCTCACCCAGGCCTCAGAGGAACCCAGACTGGAAACCCAGACCCCGTGACTCCTTACTCCTTGCAATGATCATAGGCTGGGAATTACACCGAGCTTTTGCTCCCCGGAGCGCCCCGTTCTCTGTAGGGGCAACAGTCTGTTGTGAGTATGATTGGTATGCTTCCTGGAAGCAAGGTGCTAAGAGATGGCCATCTGTCAGGTGTGCTTAGGATCTGGAAGACCTCTCCCCAGCGAACCCAGAGCTGGGAACAGTGATGAGAAAATGTTTCTTGAAAATGAAATCGGTGAGGAGACTACCAGCCAAAGCCGACTTGAGGGACTGTCTGCAAAACAGCTGGCCTGGGATCTTCAAAACTATCAGTGGAATGAGAAAGTCTATTCCAGATAAAAGCTAACAAGATATCACACGAAATCCTTGCAGGGGGACAGGAGGGTGGTAATTGCCATAAGTGTTAGGATGGTTTGGGGGAAATTAACAAATTTGAAAATTTACTGTATTATATTAGATTATAATGTTTTATTGATGTTAAATTTCCTGAATTTGATGATTATATTGTGTTTATGGAAGAGAAGGTCTTGTTCTCGGGTCTTCTGAGAATTGGTAAAGAACCAGTGAATGTAGGTGAAGGGTTTTGGGATATTCATTATACCCTTCTGTTCTGATATGTTTTCTGTGGGTTTAGCTTTTTTTTTTTTTTTTAAGCTAGCACATTAAGGAGAAGATATTCTGCTTCAACAGAGTTAAGCAGCAGCAAAGAAAGAAAAAGTTTAAAAGGAGACCTAGTTGAGGGGCGCCTTGGTGGCTCAGTCTTTAAGCATCTGCCTTCAGCTCTGGTCATGATCCCAGCATCCTGGGAAGGAGCCCTGCATCAAGCTGCCTGCTCAGTGGGGAGCCTGCTTCTTCCTCTCACTCCTTCTGCTTGTGTGTTCTCTCTCTCTCTCTCTCTCTCTCTCTCTCTCTCTCTTTCGCTGTCTCTCTCTGTCAAATAATTAAATACAATTTTAAAAGAAAAAAAAGGAGACCTAATTGAAAAAGCTTAGTAGGATTGAGGATTGTATTGATGTTAATTTCCCGATTGTGCTATTGTGCTTTAGTTATGCAAAGTGTTACCATGGGGGAAACTGGGTGAAGAGTACATAGGATCTCTCTGTTGTTTCCTACAAACAGCATAAGAAATCTACAATAAAAACGACATAAAAAGTAAAAGCTAACTAAATAAATACAGATGCACAGGTCCTACCTTCCAGAGGCTCAGATTCTGATCCTGGGTTTGGGCTCATGCATTTTTTTTTTTTTTTAAAGAACTAATTTTTTTTTTTTTTTTAAGATTTTATTTATTTATTTGACAGAGAGAGAGATCACAAGCAGGCAGAGAGGCAGGCAGACAGAGCGGAGGAAACAGGCTCCCCACTGAGCAGAGAGCCTGACTTGGGCCTGGATCCCAGGACCCTGAGATTATGACCTGAGCTGAAGACATTTCACCCACTGAGCCACCCAAGTGCCCTTTTTTGTTTTTTTTAAGCACCAAAATACATGAGTGTATTTTGCAGCAATGTTTGAGAACCACAGTTTTAAGAAAAGACAGAGCTGTGGATCTCAGAATTCAATATGCACAAGAATCACTTAGGATATTTGAAATACATATTTTAGATCTCATTTTTAAGCTAACAGAATTTGTATATAGGAGACAGCATCGTTTTTAACATAAGAACTGCCAGTGATTCTGAATCAGAAGGCCTAAAGATTTCAGTTTACCTCTGATGGAAGGAAAGTTTTAGAGATGATTTGGACTTTGCGGGTTAGATCTGGGGACCATCAAAGAAAAGGAATTTTAAAATTCAAAGTTAGAATCTCTTCATCCTACAAAATTAAGATAACTGTAAAGTAAAAAAATAAAATAAGAAAAAAAAATCCAGGAGTGTCACAAAAGCCAGAAAAGGATGGGAGGGAGCTCTACCCTTGTCTTTAAAACCATATCCTGTACTGACAGAAACTTGGGTGACAGAGGATATTGCTTAAAGTAATAAATGAAGGACACAAAACCATAATAGCTCCTGTGGCATCTCCTCTATTACAGATCAATTTCTATCCAGAACATTGACCATTAGTATCAAGGAAAGACAAAAATTATGTTTTAAGAAGACAAGAAAGTCCTAATGTATTTTAGAAATATTTCTTTCTTTCTTTTCTTTCTTTCTCTTTTTAAAGATTTCGTTTATTTATTTGACAGAAAGAAAGAGTGCGTGCACTCAAGAGAAAGAAAGCACACACAAGCGGGGTGGGGAGGAGCAGAGAGAGAGGGAGAAGCAGGCTCTCCCCTGAGCAGGGAGCCCAACACAGGACCTGTCTCAGGACCCTGGGATCATGACCTGAGCTGAAGGCAGACACTTACCATCTGAGTCACCCAGGCTCCTCTAGAAATATTTTCAAAGGAAATTATCATATTTAGGTTATTGACTGTTTAAAGAGGTGAATTTTAGGTACACTGGATCATTTGTTTTTTGGTGTTGTGTAAATTATTGACATTTTGGATAGTAACCCTTGCAAATATCTTCTTCCATTCAGTACATTGTCTTTTTGTTTTGCTGTTTCCTTTGCTATGCAGAAGTTTTTCATTTTTTTTTAAAGATTATTTAATTGAGAGAGAGAGAGAGAGCAGGGAGAAGGGCAGAGGGAGAGGGAGACAAGTACATTCCCCACTTGATGGGGAGCCAGATGTGGGGCTTGATCCCAGGACCCTGAGACCATGACCTGAGCAAAAATCAAGAGTCAGATACTTAACCGACTGAGCCACCCAGGTGCCCCAGAAGCTTTTTATTTTCATCCCAGTAAGTTATTTTCACTTTTGTTTCCTTTGCCTCAAGAGACAAATCTAGAAAAATGTTGCTATGGCCAATGTCAGAGGCATTACTGTCCGTGCCCTCTTTTGGGATTTTTATGGTTTCAGGTCTCCCATTTAGGTCCTTTATCCGTTTTGAGTTTATTTTTGTGTGTGGTGTAAGAAAGTGATCCAGTTTCATTCTTTCTGTATATTGCTGTCCCGTTTTCCTAAAACCATTTGTTGGAGAGATGGTCTTTTTCCCATTGCATATTCTTTCCTCCTTTGCTGAAGATTAATTGACCATATAATTGTGGGTTTAATCTAGACCTTTTATTCTGTTTCATTGATCTATGTGTCTGTTTTTTGTGCCAGTACTATGCTGTTCTGATTACTACAGTTTTATAGTGTATCTGGAAAAAATCTGGGAACATGATACCTCCAATGTTGTTCTTTTTCCAGATTGCTTTGGCTATTTAGGATCTTTCTGGTTCTTCAAAAGTTTTACAATTATTTGTTCTATCTCTGTAAAAAAATGTTGGTGGCATTTTGATAGGAATTGCATTAAATCTGTAGATTGCTTTTAGGGTAGTATGGACATTTTAACAATGTTTGTTCTTCTAATCCATGAACATGGAATATCTTTTGTTTGGGTCAACTTCAAATTCTTTCATTAATGTTATATAGTTTTCTGAGTACAGATCATTCACCTCCTTGGTTAAGTTTATTCCTAAGTATTTTATTCTTTTTGGTGCAGTTGTAAGTGGGATTGTTGATTTCTCTTTCTGCTACCTCATTATTAGTGTATAGAAGTGCAGTGGATTTCTGTACATTGATTTTGGATCCTGCCACTTTACTGAATTCATTTATCAGTTCTTGTAGTTGTTTAGTTCAGTCTTTAGAGATTTCTATATATAGTATCATGTTGTCTGCAAATAGTGAAGGCTTGACTTCTTCTCCACTAATACTTTGCTGAGAAATCCACTGAAAGCCTTTTGCAGTTTCCCTTGTATATGTCTTTTTCTCTTGCTGCTTTTAAAATTCTCTCGTTTTCACAGCTTTTTGCTATTTTAATTACTATGTGTTTGGCGTGAACCTCATCGAGTTGATCCTGTTGGGTGTTCTCTGTGCCTTCTGGATCTGGATGTCTGTTTCCTTCCCCAGACTCGAGAAGTTCTCAGTTATTATTTCTCCAAATAAATTTTCTCTCTCGTTCTGGGGCCCCTATAATGCAGAGGTTACTGTGCTTGATGCTGTTGCTAAGTTCCCTTAATCTGTTTTCATTCTCTCTCTCTCTCTCTCTCTCTCTCTCTCTCTTTCAAAAAGAGAGAGTACACACAAGTTGGGGTGGAGAGGGGCAGAGGGAGATGGGGAGAGAGAATCTTAAGCCTGCTTATGACTAGGCATATAGCCTGATGTGGGGCTCGATCCCAGAGTCCTGAGATCATGACCTGAGCTGAAATCAAGAGTCGTTGGCTTAACCAACTTAGCTTCCCTGGTGCCCCTATTTTCATTTTTTATTACTATTTTTTCTCTCTCCTGTTCAGCTTGATTGTTTTCCATTACTCTGACCTCCAGGTCACTGATCTGTTCTCCTTCCTCTAGCCTACTATTCATTCCTTCTAGTGTATTCTTCATTTAAATTATTGTAGTCTTCTTCTTTGATTAGTTCATTTTTATGTTTTCTGTCTCTTTTTTGATTCTCACTGAAGTCTTACACTCTTAAGTCTAGTGAGTATCTTTAAGAGTATTAAATTCTCTCTCAGGTATATTACTTATATCTTTGTTTTATTTAGGTCTCTTGCTGTGATTTTGTCCCATTCTTTCATTTGGGACTTCTTCTGTCGCCTCATTTTGTCTAACTCTCTGTGTCTCTTTCTATGTGTTAGGAAAGTCAGCTCCATCTCCTAGTCTTGAAGATAGTGGCCTTATGAAGAAGAGGTCCTATGGTGGCCTGCAGTGCAATGTCCCCTGTTTTCAGAACCTTGGGGGTGTCTCCTTTATATGCTGTATGTGCCTGGCCATTGTAGCTGAGCCAGCGTTGCTGTCAGTCCAGTCATCTACAGTGGCTCTTCTTGTCTGTTCAGGGCAGTGCTTGGTTCCTGTGTTGTTAGTGGGTTACCTTGGGCTTGAGTTGAGTCATACCAGGCATTTACCAGAGATGCAGTAGCACCAAACCATAGGATGCTGTCCCTGTGTTGTCCCAGGGAATATTTTGTTGGTGGGCAGGGCTTGCACAGCCCAGATGTCTGCCCCCAGTCCACTACTGGAGCCACACTTGGATTCGTATATGTAGTTATCGTCTCCTCTCCCTGGGGCAAGAGTCACTTTTAGTGCTACTGGCCCCTGGTGGGGCTGCTTGCACACTGCCAGACTTCTGACACCACTTTGGATGGGACCCAGCCAAGGGCATATTGAAGGGGGTGTGTCCACAGGAGAACTTGGGGGCAGGCAGAACTTGCCTGTACCTTAGCAAGCGAGGTAGAAAGTGTTGGTGCTATGCTGGTCCACACAGGTGTCTGTGTGTCTAGGCTGGGGGACAGGTGATGGAACTGGCACTCACCTTGCTCCTTTGTTCCTGGAGAAGTCTGTTAAAGATCCCTGCCCCTCCAGCACACACTGTGAGACTAGCAAACAAATGTCCCACACATATTCCCCGGGCATTTTTCAAATGGCCACTTCTGTGCTGTATCTTCTGAGCTGACTCTCTAAAAACAAGGACTCATTTTCCTCTCACCCTCTTGGATCTCCCAGAGCCAAGCCACTGATTTTTTTTAAAGTTCCAGTCATTAAGGTTCACTGATTATAAGAATTCGTGAGATTCAGCCCTTCTGGTTTTCAAAGCTGTGTGTTATGGGAATTTGTCTTCCAAATGCAGGTTCCCCATGCTGGGGTGCCCGTGTGAGGGTCTGTTTCTCTCCCCTCTCCACACCCGCAATGTCCCTCTCTCTGTCCTTCCTGCGGACAGCCCCACAGCTCCATTTAGCTCCCAACTGCTTCTGTGCTCAACCTACCTTCTTCACTGTGACCTCTTCTCTAGTTTTAGCTGTGGAGGGTCTGTTCTGGCAGTCTTCAGGTCACTTTCTGGGTTATTTACACTGATGTGGGTGTAATCTAGTTGTATCCATGGGACGAAGTGGGCTTAGAATCCTCCTATTCCACCACCTTCCCTAGAAGTCCTGTTCTATTATGAATTATTTGAGCATTTTAAGTGACATAGCGAGACAAGCTGGTAACAGCCCTTGGTCTGGGTATCAGGACATGGCAGGGAGTGGTGGTGGGGAGGGAACAGTGTTGTCAACACAGCTTGGCTGTCATTGTGTGGAAACCAGGGGCCCGGGCTTTCTAATTTTTTTTTTTTTTTTTAAACTTTTTAAAACTTTTTTTTTTTTTTTTAAGATTTTATTTATTTGACAGAGAGAAACACAGCCAGAGAGGGAACACAAGCAGGGGGAGTGAGAGAGGGAGAAGCAGGCTTCCCGCCGAGCAGGGAACCCGATGTGGGACTCGATCCCGGGTCTCCAGGATCCTGAGCCGAAGGCAGTTGCTCAACCAACTGAGCCACCCAGGCGTCCTTCGGGCTTTCTAATTTTAAGAGAAGCCAGGTATCTGAGTTTCTCTGTGCTTGGTTTCTCCAGTTTCTTTTTTTTATATTGATTACTAAGTCACTATTTTCTATAGATCAAACAAAATATATGGCTGGCCACATTTGGCCTGAGACCACCAGCTTGCAACTGCTGGTTTAGAAAGCTTTGTGTATTCCTGGCAAGAGGAGGAAGGTCTTTCTCCTTTCCAGGAGCACTTGAGTTAGCCCCTGTGGAACCCAGAGCCATCAGGGAACAAGGTGCTCTGTATACACCCAGAGATGCCCAGCTAGATAGCTCAGCCCAAAGAACAGCCTGACTGATGGCATTAGGCTGAGCCCTGGGCAGGAGGATCAGACAGCACAAGGCCAGCTGTACCAGAATTCTTCAATGACGAGCATGAATGATTCATGGGGAATGATGCTGAACAAGCACTCACTGCCCATGAACTGCAGACCCAGAAGTGAGACATAAGTGATTCTTTCACCCAATGGAGCATTTCTGTAAATGAAGACACTGGATGGTATCTGAGTTACTAAGCATCCTTTGCCATCTTAATGAAAGTAAAGAATAACTAACCTCTGAGTCACTAATGGAATAAATAATGCCACTTATTTCTTGCAGTGATAGCCTACCCAGGATTTCCTAGGTATTTGTACATTATTTTATATCATTTAACTTGACATCTAATATATGAGTGTTTTCTCATTAGAGAAGAGTCAGACAATTCAGAAGTGAGTAAAATTTGAAAAGCTCTCTTCACCTACCTAGCCAAACCATACCCAACTTTTAATTTTATTGAGCATGTATCCTTTATTTCATCATTTACTTATTTATTTCCTCATTTATTTATTGGCTTCTATTTTGGTTCATTTTTACTTTTATCTTGATTTTTTTTCCCCTCAACTTGGTGGTTTAACTTACTGCTTTGATTCTCTCCCCACCCCATGTTACAGCCTGCTGTGTTAAGTTCTTAATTCATCTATTTTCAGGCTTGTTTTCTGATGTAACAATTTTTAAGGCTATAAGTTTTCCTCCAAACACTGCTTTGTCCTCATCCCACAAATTTTGCTAAGTGTGTCACATTCTTATGATCATTTAATTCTAATTGGTTTATGATTCAGTAGGGGAGAGAGTTACCTCTTTATATAGGAGAATTTTTTATAAATGTTCTAATAGCTTTTTTGTTTGTCTTTATTTATTTATTTTTGCTGTCCTTTTGTGTTAATTTCTAACTTTACTACATTATGATCAAAGGAAGGCTTGCTTGGCTTCTGGTTTTGGGAAGTTTTTGAGGTTTTATTTGTAGTCTACCAGATCATTTTTATGACTGCTCCATGGTATTTCAAAAGAATAATGATTATTCTCCTTTTGGTTCAAAGTTCTCAATGTATCTATAAGTCAGGCCATTCATTGAGTTATTTAACTTGGTGAGTCTTAATGTATAGTCTCAGACCACCTACATTAGAACCACCTGGGCTGCTTATTAAAAATGTGAAATTTCCTGCTCAAAGATGCAGAATTAGATGAGGCGGGGGGCATAGTAGGGTCATAATGGAATGTTAGGAATCTGCATTTTTAATGAGGCAGGAAATTTTTATGGTCATTATCAAATCACTGCAATAGATCCTACTTGATTTCTGTTTATTAAATCTGGTTGATTTCTCTGAACTTGTCAGTTTTCCCCTATATTTCTCTGTTGTTGCTTTATGTATTTCAAACACTATTATTGTGTGCATATAGTCAAGATATTTTCTGATAGGTTGGATCTTTTATCCATATGAATAAGTCAGTATTATATCTATCTAATTTAAAGCAGTAGGTGTACCTTTTCAATTTGAAGGTTTGTGTCCTTCTTTAGCACTGGAAAATCTTCCATCATCATCATCATCATCATTATTCTCTTTCATTGTGTTGGTTCTATTCTCTGGAGTTTCTGTTGCACAAACATTGGCCCACATCTATCCTTTCAAGTCTCTTAATTTTTCTTTCATGCTTTATTTTTTGTCTTTTTGTACTGTGTTCTTATAAAATTGTTTGGTTTGATTTTCTAGTGCATCTTTTATCTGTTTCTGCTATTTAGTTTATCTTTTTAAAATGTTAATAAAATTAAAACTTTTAAGATATCTAGTTGTTTCTTTCTCATGGATGAAATGTCCTCTTTAATGTCTCCAGGGATATTAATTTGCTGTATTCTCAAGTTTTCTATTTGTTCTGTTAACTCCCTTTTATTGGGCCTTAGTTCTTTTGTTCATTAAATTTGATGCCTAACGATTATTCTCCTTTTGGTTCAAAGTTCTCAATGTATCTATAAGTCAAGCCATTCATTGAGTTATTTAACTTAGTGAGTCTTAATGTATAGTCTCATTTTGATTTTCCCCCCAATGTTTTCTCATTCTTGGTTGCGTGCTCACTTTTGTACTTGAGAATCCCACACCCTCTGGTGATCGTGTGGTTGGGGTGCATGCTATGTACAAGCCATATACCTTAGGTATGGGAGCTCCTGCCTACCTTGGGGATGGTGACTTCCTGGGGCATTGCCCTGTTTTCCTGCCCCAGCACCCACCCTCTGGGCTTTAGCCTGTGGGTGAGGGCCTCTACACTTACTATGTTAGAGAGGGGCCAGCGGCCCTAAAAACAGCTTCCCAAAAAATGCCCCAGGGCTTCCTCTCTCTTCCTCTTGACTCTGGACTCAGCTATGCACTGCTCCTTCTGTGGAAAATGTTACTGCCCATGTGTGGGTCTGAAGTTCCCTTTGCTTTTAGTTATTCATAGATGAGATCTCTGCTCTCTGTCCTTCAGGCATTCCTCAAAATTTCTAGCTGGCTGGTGGCATTTTTGCTTTGTGTCTGTCCCCTCACCCCTCTCCAGTTTCTCATAGCCAGCCCCTGCTCTGGGCAGGCTCAGGTGAGGCACCAAAGGCACACTGATGCCGAGACGCTCGCCAAGGGCCTTACGGCCATGGGAGCAGGCAGGCAGCCTCCAGGGCCTTCTGCCCCCTCTGATGTCACTCCACTCCCTAAGACAAGGGTAGATTTTTTTTTTCTTTACAGCAATGGACTTTTGAGACTGAACTCCAAGGTACTTCGTAAATAAATTTAGCTTTGAATGCAAATTAGTACAAGACAAGGCAGGGGCAAATGGGGCAATAAGAAAGTATCAAAAACTAACAACATCACACAGGTATTTGAAGCACCTAATGTATGACTCAGATTTTCCTAGCCACATTTCCATCAGAATTGGTAGAAAGGAACGTGACTTCAGAAATATACAGTGCGGACCCTAAAGTCAGGGCCCAGGTTGCCTTATTCAGGGGAGTTTGTGATCCAGGAGCCATCAGGATTGAGGCTTGGGCTGGCATGCCCTAGGTTTGGGTTCTTGTTGCACTTGTCATTTCTTCTAGAATGGCTATCTTTGTTGCTGGATTAGAAATTCCATGAGAACTGATGCTCGGTTGGCCTGGTTCATTGCCCTGTCCCTAATAGTTAGCAGTCAGACCTACTTCTTGGGAAAACATACTCAACAACAAATTCTAGTTGCATAAATGAGTGAATGGGAAGAAAAACAAATTAGTCAATTAACCCCTTGACGCAGGGTAAAAATCCTTTCTGGGCCAGGCCGATGAATATACACGTGCAAAAGGGCTCATGGAAGGTAATAGGAGTGAGTGGGAGTTATTGCGACCAACGGTGCATGCCAAATCCCAGTGCATTCCAAACCCCAATTTTATAAGACTGCCAACCAAATGAGAGACCTCGTTGGGGGTCTTACTGGGGAGCAGGGGAGCTGGCTGCAGGTCAGTGACCTCCACCCCAGAGAACGCTGCTCCTCCTTGAAGACGATCAGAGTCTCCATCATGGCTTCGTGGTCACAACATCTGATCTTCTCTTAGGGAAAACCAGTAGGATCTGTGACATTTGAATATGAAATGTTCTGTGCAAGCAGTCAGGGAACACTGATTCATAACTATTACCTCCACCTCCTTGCAGCCCTTCAGCAACCTTGTCAGGTCTCCAGGACCCATTTTCCCACATTAGAGGGGGGCGGGGGTGGGGTCTTGGGCCCAGAGACTTGCTCGAGGACCCAGGACAGCTGGAGTCAGGCCCAGAACCCAGGCGCAGAACTTAGACCCCCCCGTTCCCTTTTCTGAGTGTAGTCGGAGGTTTCCTGCTTCCTCCATTAACACTTAGCTCACACTTGAGCACGTTCACTGGCTTCAAGGCAGCTCTGTGTCAAAAGCTCTTAACAGGCGGCTTTCATCAGTCCCCTGCAAACCAGTGGACAGTCACTGAGCCCCTGACTTTCATCCTGCTCTCGAGATCCCCAGCTTCCACCTCACTGGGATTGGGCAAGGAATAAACACAGGCTCGTGGTGAGGAGCCCAGACTTTGGAGTCAGTCATTCACCCAAACTGACTCTGCTGTTGCTAGCTGTGTGACTTTTGTGCAGGCATTTGGGTGCCCTGAGGGACCCCCATATTACAAACATTTCCTATGTTGTGGCACCCAGTTCCTTCCCTCCCTAGCCCAGCAGAAGCAGGCAGATCAGGCCTGTAAGGCACAAAGCTGCTGACCTGTCAAACCCCCGCTGTGTTTTAGCAGGTGGTCTGGGTGTCTGTTCCTCCTTCCACCTCCTCCGTGGCTCCCCCTGCGAGGGGCCTGGTTTGTTCTCCACCTGCCATGTTTACTGCCTAGCGTCTGAGCAGAGGACTTTCTGTTGCAAGGGCGTGTGCCTGACATTTTAAACACTGAACACTGAAATCACATATGACCAGGTTGTAAAGCAAAGCTCTAAGGCTCGTTTTCACAGAGAAATTTCTAGATAACAGCTTCAAAGCAACCGTTAGATTTCCCCTGCATGGTATCTCTTTGAAGCAAGGTCAGGTTGGCTTCCAAAGCGGCCAATCCAAGCTCCTCGTCCTTCCAGATGGAAAGGTTTTGAACCACTTCCTTGAGAGAGTGTGGCTCCTTCCTCTGTCTCCCATTTGCCCCGGGAACAAATGGTTTTAGGTCACGTAGGCATTATAAGAGCATAGGTTGCTCATCCGGTGTGAGCAAATGTATTATTTTTCTTTTTAAAGTAGATACCAGCCACGCAGAATCTAGGCTGCTTCATGTGTGTTTTGTCAATACGGTTATGGCATTGAAATTTGCATTAACCTAACAGAAGCAAAAGCAAATGGAAACAGAAAGAATTATTGAAATTCAGATTCTTTTTATCGCAGAGGAGTTCTTAAAAATATCTCATCAGTTTAGTAAATTATGAAAAAAGTTAGGGCGCCTGGGTGGCTCAGTCATTAAGCGTCTGCCTTCGGCTCAGGTCATGATCCCAGAGACCTGAGATCGAGTCCCACGTCAGGCTCCCTGCTTGGTGGGAAGCCTGCTTCTCCCTCTCTCACTCCCCCTGCTTGTGTTCCCTCTCTAGCCATGTTTCTCTCTGTCAAATAAATAAATACAATCTTTAATTTAAAAAAAAAGTGTTACGAGGTCAGAGTTGCCATGTTTCAACATGGTGTGTTTCCACCGAAGATGGAATGGAATGGAAGTTGAAAATGAGGCGAGGGGGGTACCCACACTGCCTGCCCTCTTCCGGCTTCTGTTAGCTAAGCTGAAGGGCTTGGTGGAGAGCATTGCATTCCGGCCTGTAACCCAAGTGTGCACAGTTGCCTTGTGCTTATTTGGTCTCTAAGCGGCTTCTGCATTATGCTAGACCTTTTGCCACAGCTTCTCCAAGTCTGTGCTCTTTCTTTTGACTTTACCGTCATTGTTTAGATTTTGTTCTGGGAGCTTTTTTCCAGAGAAGGGCTCAGGGCTGCTGAGTTTCTTCCCGTTAGAATCGGTGCCCTGATTTGTGAGTCTGGGCTGCTTGACTGGATACACAGCGTCACACAGACCCAGTGCTGGGGGTGGCTGTTTGCTGCTTTCTGAGTCATTCTTCCGGGTCTGTCAACCCTCCAGCTGCCCACTGCTCTCAGACTTGGAAGATACAAACCAGGACCGCAGTCTGGCTTCCAGGAGGGCTGCGTTGACGACCTCAATGAGTCCATTAGAAGACCTGTCCTTACCTTTTTTAAACCCTACCGGTGCATACGTGCTCATTTAATAGAGGGCTGTTCGACCTCACCCCTACGGACATTTGCTCAGATCATGACTGTCCCTGTGCGTCCGAGGATATGTAGCAGCACCCTGGGCCTCTGGCCACTAGATGATACCCACCACGCCCCTCCCCTTCCCGTGGGGGTGACCGAAAGCATCTCTGGTCATTGCCAAATGTCCCCTGGAAGGCGAGCTTGTCCCCAGGTTGGAGCACGACTTTAATAAAACAGTTCCGCAAGGCAGGACTGTGTTAGCCCATTTTTATGGGTGTCAAAAGCAGATTGGAGGACTTAAGTAACTTGCTAAGGGTTCAGCTCTCTCTTGCCACCTCCAAGAGGTGGGAACTGTCCCCCCTGCTTGCAGCCACCCCTCAGTCACTGGCACAATGTAGTCATTCAGCAGACACTTGTCACACAGCTCCCATTTGCCAGGCAGTGTTCTCTTTACTCAGTACTCCACATTGGCAGGGTGGGAGGGAGACAGCTGGAAAAGACAGCTACCATAGTGTCCCCTTGGCTACTGTGACAACCAACAACTTCACGGCTTCTCAGAAATTCAAGTTCAGTTCCACTGGTTGAAAATTAAGATGTCAGCAGCCCCGAGTTCTTTCCGTAGGCTCCAGAGGAAAATCCATCTCCTTGTCTTTCCCAGCTTCTAGAAGCTTCTGTCATTCCTTGGCTTGTGGCTCTTTCCTCCTTCAGAGCTAGCAGTGTAGCATCTCTTCTCCTCCCTGGCCTCTGCTTCCATTCTTATATCTTCTCTCTCTCACTCCAGTTTTCCCATGCTTAGGCTCTCTTGGATAATCCAGGCTAATTACTCCCATCTCAGGATTCTTAATCACAGCTGCAAAGACTCTGTGGCATGTAAAATAACATTCATAGGTCCCAGGGTTTAGAATGTGGATGTCTTTGGGGGCCATTTATTCTTGTGATAGCAGTCTGCCCTCTGCCTCCAAAGATCCATGTCCATCCCACATACAAAATACATCCATTCTATCCCAAACTTCCCCTTTACAGTATTAAGTCCAGAGTATCATCTCTATCTCACCTGCTCAAAACTCCCAAATCTTAATACCTGCATCGTCTGAATTAGGTCTGGGTGGGACCCCGGGTGGAACCCCTCTGAGAGCAAAACCTCTCCATCTGTGCACTCGTGAAACCAGAAGATAAGTTATATGCTCCCAATTACAAGGGCGGGTCAGGCCCAGGGTCAAGGTTACAGAAACTCCATTGAATTTCAAGGTCTTGGAATAATTCTCTGTGGCTCAGGGCTCTGCCCTCTGGGCCCGAGGGGCGCCCCCCCTCCCCTCCCCCGCCCAACACACTTGGAGCTATCCTTCTTCTCCCATGTGTTCGCAGCCAAGTATTATCCTGCTTCCTGAGTATAGAACTTGGGAAGGGTGACAGCCTTCTTTTATCGTGTCCTTCCTCTCTCTTCCGATGCAAGTGGGCAGTATTTCCACTGGTATGTCATCCTCAAACACCACCCGTCTCCTTTGCACACCTCTACAATCCCCTCCCTTAGACAAGGGTTCTTTGACAGATCTTTGCTGGATAATCTTATCTCTGTGCCTGGTGTCCACTGGGGTGTCGTAGAGGACCCGTGAGTCCCAGGTTTGGTGTCTTCAGAGAATCCTCTGTGTAGTTGACTTTGGATCCTTCTCAAGTACTAGCAAAAGGTTGTCCAGCCACGCCTCGGGGTTCTCTCCAGAGCATGCTCTTCTCAGTGCGAATCTCTGCACATTAGTATCGTTTGCAACTGGGACAGGCTGAGAGTCTCCCAAATCATCAAATCTCCGTTCCTGGAACCATAGGCACAGCCCAGCTAATAAGCTCCCACCACCACATCATGGGATCCCTTCTCTAGTTTCCATAACACATTCCTTGTTTCATAAGCCCCCAGAGGCCAACACCTTTGGTATCCATATTCCTCCCATCGGGTCTTTTTAGGATGATTTATCTGGAATGATCAAAGTATTTTAGTGCCTCTCCCCTCTTCACGAGCTGTCACTGATTCACAGGGTCCAGGGGTTAGGACTCGGACAGCATGGCAACTGTTAAGGTTACTGGTCAACCACCAATATCAAGCAAGTGATATGGATGGCTTCTCATTTTCTCAGAGCTATGTTAGGCAGCATGAGCTGTGGAGGAAGTATAGCTAGGCCAACCAAACACACCGGTTTGCCCAGATGGTCCAGTTGGCATTTTCTTGTCCCAGGTAAAAGGACTAGTGCCCACTTTCTCTGTCCTGGCATCGGTGATCAATTTTCTGGCCACTCTAAG
>PITA01003048.1:62968-129212 GCA_004023965.1 Spilogale gracilis | reverse complement strand
AGATTTTATTTATTTGACAGACAGAGAGATACAGCAAGAAAGGGACTAGAAGCAGGAGAAGTGGGAGAGGGAGGAGCAGGCTTCCCGTTGAGCAGGGAGCCTGCTGCGGGGCTCGATCCCAGGATGCTGGGATCATGACCTGAGCCAAAAGCAGATGCTTAAGGACTGAGCCACCCAGGTGCCCTGCTATGTGTAGGTCTTAATGCTTGTCCTTCAGATTATAAATCTACTATTTCATGGGGATAAAACACAGATAGATAAAACACAGATAGAAATTATCAAGCAGCTATGGTTAAGTGCTAAATCTTATGACATCTTAGGGGCTTCTAAACATACCCTCGAGACATAGGACAGTCCTCCCACAACTATCTGCCAGACATGGTACCATCTAGAATTTCAGGGGCATTTGGAAGCTTTTGGGATTTCATATTCAGAGTGTGGTCCCTGGACCAGCAACTTTCATGTTACCTTGTTAGAAGTGCATGTTGTCAGGCCTCGTCCAGGACCCCTGAATCAGAAGCTCTGGGCAGTGTAGGACCCCACAGTCTGTTTAAACGAGTCCCCAAACCAAAACATCTGTAACGCACAGAAACACACACACATTCTTAGTGACACCCCAGTATGTGGCCACAATTCATACTATAAATACCCCTCTGCTAGAGAGCTGCTCCCTTGCCCCTGTCTTTGTTTTCTCATCTTCAAAGCCATGACAGCCCCATGCTTCGAGCTGATCTTGGTAAATGTTCATTTGTTGAGACTCATTCCTTGGTTCTAATGCTCTATTTTCAGAGGAGTTTTTCTCTAACATATTTCGTCTTTTGCCTCTCTTCTTGACTTTTGGCAGGAGCTAAGAAAAAGCCTGGAACTTAGTGTCAATCTGCGGAGGAAACAGACAGATGGTTCCAGCGATGAGTATGACTCTATCGAAGAAGAGGTGCTTTCTGAGCCTGAGCCCGAGGAGCCGGTGCCACTGGGCCACCCTGGAGGGGACCCCGCCCTTTCTAGTGGGGTCTCCGTGCAGAAGGCTGTGCCTGAGGACCAGGGGATAGAAGGACGCCCTCCCCAGGGCCCAGACCCCCTTGTGGTGCTGGAATTCAACCCAGCTTCCAGGAGTGAGTTCTGTCTTACGTGGGCGCATCTTTGCCTTTGGTGTGTCTGGGTCTGATAGTAGGACTTGAATTTCCGGCGATGCTTGGGGTTCAGCTTTGGGGAGACTGTTCTACAGGCCAGAAAGGTCTCTGCTGATTACAAGAAGCCAAAGCTTCCAAAGACCCCCAGATGACCCTGAGGTTCCAGATGGTAGATGTCTGGCAGATGGCTTATGGGGGCTGTCCTGTGCCTTATGGGACATGTAGCAAGATCTGCATGCCAGCTGGCTAATACATTCTGACTGAAGCAAAGGGAACTATATTGGCTTGGCTCACTAAGGCGTCCAAAGCCATCTAGGACTCTCCCCTCCTCTTCTTCCCCCTTCCCTTTACCTTCCCTTCTTCTGTCTCATCTCCTCCTTCCTGTGTCTTGGTGCCATTCAATGGTGGGCTCTCCACATACAGACACAGAATTGAGACTCTGGCTTTATGCCTCCATCAGAAAGTAGATTTGTCTTCCTCAAAGCTCCAACAAGGGTCCCAGGCCCTGGCCCTTGAACCCACATGGGGTCACATCTCCGAACTCATCGCTGTGGCTCGGATCGACCTGGTCCAGCCCAGAAGGCTCTGAGCGTGGTTATTGCCACCCAAGCCACGTGGGCTAATAGTAGTTTCCAGAGGAAAAATCGAGAATCTGAAGAAGGAGGAAAGGGTGCTCGGCAGGCAGAAAAGGCACCTGTCTACTAGAGGTGGTTTTCCAAAAAAGACCCTGGAAAGGAGAGTAAAGAAAGCAACTGAGGAGGGTCAGGGAGGGGCCTACCTGCCCCAGACCCCATGCCCAGCCCCGAGCTGCCTTGGGCTCTGCCTGCCCTCCCCTCTCTGTTCCGAGCACCTCCTCCTGAAAGCGGCATGTGCCATACTTTCTGAACTAAATATCAAGGGCAGCCAGCTGGGAAGCAGGAGCCAGTCTAAGGGAAGAGAAATCAGACAGAATGTATTTGTCTGCTCAGTCTGCCTAACAAAGTAGCACAGACTATGAGGAGAGCTTCAATAGCGATGGAAATGTATGTCCTTATAGTTCTGGAGGCTGGAGGTCCAAGGTCAGGATCAGCAGTTTGTTTTCTTCTTGGGCCTCTGTCTGAGGCTTGTCCCTGGGTGTCTTCTCCCTGTGTCCTTGCATGGTCTTCCCTCTGTGTGTCTGTGTGTCCTTATCTCTTCTCACAAGGACACCTGTCAAACTGGATTAATGCCCACCCTAACTGACTCATTTTATCTTAATTACCTCTTTAGAAACCCTGTCTCCAAATACAGTCACTTCTGAGGCACTAGGGATTAGGACTTGAACATATGAATTTTGGGGGGCTTTTCTCACCTCCAAACCTTTGCTTGGGCTGTTCCCTCTGTCCAGATGCCCATATCACCTCTCCTCTCCACTCTGATCCCTGACACCTGGCTCTGTGCTTTCCCCTCAAGACTCAGCTCAGGGGTGGCTTCCTCCAAGAAACCTCCTTTGCCCTCCTAGCTTGGCCTGGTGGGCTGGTGCCTCCTCTGTTCCCAGAGTGTCATCATGGCACTGGTCTGGCTATGGACTCTAGTTGTCTTTCCCCTCTGTGGCCCGTGAGCTCTGCCAGGGCCTAGACCAGCACTAAATAAATAAAAACTATTGCCAACATTTACTGAATTTTTACTAACATGTGCCAAGGGCTATCCCAAGAACTTAGCATCTGTAATCCTAACCACAATGCCAAGGCAGGTCCTGTCAAATGTCCTTGCTTCATAGCTGGGGACCCTGGAGATCAGAGAGGGCAGATAGCTTGCCCATGGTCACATAGCTAGAAAGGGGCAGAGTGGAATTGAATTTGCCAGGAGTCTGAGCCCAGAGCCCGGGTCCTTCATCATTAGGCTGAATACATAAACCAGATCAAGTTACAAAACGCTGGCTGGGCTTTGAGGAGCCAGTAAGGAACGCCATCCGACTCTGTCATCCCTCCTAATTGAAAGAAATGAGAGATGGGCTTGGGAATCCGATAGAGTGAATGTTCGCCTCTCCAGCTGAGAAGAGAGAGCCAGCTTGCCGTCTGAAGTCGGCAGACCCCTCCCCCGCCTCCGCCAGATGCTGGCCGAGCTGGGCCACTGATGGCATCAGTGTGGTGGCAGTCGGCCATGTGCCCCGAGGACAATCCTGTAGAGAAGGGAGGGGAGTGGCTGGATGGCGCTTTGATGGCTTCCTGCCACCATCACCCGTGTCCCATCTTCTGTGTCCTCCCTGTGAGGGAGGGCAGTGCGTGAGTGGCGCAGAGAAAGGCAGAAATTATTTTCCCAATAACTGGAAAGAGGAAGGCCAGGTGGTGGGTCAGCTTAGGAATTCAGGGAGGACAGTGGGGCGCGCCTGGGTGGCTTAAGGGGTTAAACATATAACTCTTGATTTCAGCTGACGTCATGATCGAGGCCCATGTGAGGCTCCTCACCAGGTGTGGAGCCTGCTTAAGATTCTCTCCCTTCCTCCCTCTCTCCCCTCCCACTGCTCATGTACATGCTCTTTCTTTCTCTCAAAAAAACAAAAAAAAATTCAGAGAAGAGGAAAGAATGGTACTCCTGAGAGTCTTGAACATTGTAAAGACTATAAAACAGGACACTGATTGGGGGACAGGGGTCAGAGAAGGACCCTGCGAGCTAGAGTGGTCCAAGGAGCCCTCTCAGGACGTGGTAGAACAGGCATGAAGAGGAAGCAGCCGTGGGAACAGCACCCTGAGGGGCAGGGAGTAGCAAGCACAAAGGGCTTGAGGAGGGAATGAGCTTGGTGTCCTCAGGGGCAGGGAGAGGGCCAGTGTGGCTGATGCCAAGGGCACATGTGGGGAGTGGGGTACACGATGCAGCTAGTAGGTGATCCTGGCCCACTTTCCATGAGAACTCAAAGGTTCTAGGGTAGCACTAAAGGTCTGGGTCCTTTGATACCCTAGAAAATATCCTCTTGAGGGCAAGGAGGGCCATCTTATACAGAGGAAGGGGAAGTAGATGGGGGAGAGGGCAGGGCTCCAAGGCAGGCGGGCCTGGTCATATCCCAACTCTAGGACCTCCAACAAATAACTCGAAACTCTGTAACAGAATGTATTAGTTTTCTATCGCTGCTGTAACAAATGATGACAAACTCAGTGACTTAAAACGACACACATTTATTATCTTATGGTTCTATAGGCCAGAGGTTGGACCTGAGGCTCACTGAGCTAAAATCATAGTGTCAGCAGGGCCGTGATCCTTATAGAGGCTCTAGGGGAAAATTTCTCTTGCCTTTTCCAGATTCTAGACGTTTCCTCATTCCTTGGATCACGGCTTCTTCCTCCACCTTCAGAGTCAGCAACCTTGAGCCTCGCTGTGCCTCTCCCAGAGTTCCCTCTCTCTCTGGCCCTCCTGTTGCCATTCTCTTCCACGTGCACATGCGTGGGTGTTTTTTATTGCGGTCAAGTACACCGGACTGATTTTACCATTGTAATCATTGTTTAAGGACGCCCCTTGGTCATACTAAGTACGTTGCACCACTATATAATCATCACTGCAATCCATCTCCAATACTTCTCCCTCATTCCAACCTGAAACTGCGTCCCTCTTCCACTTCTAGGGACCCTTGTGGATTACACTGGATCCACTGGAATAATCCAAGATAACCTCCCAGGTTAGCTGGTGAGCACTGTGGATTCCCCTTTGCCTTGTGACTTGGTGTTAGGCCATCTTTGGGCAGGCCATGATTCGGCCTCCTGTCCACCTCCCGGGATGGCTGGGGAGGTGAATGAGACATGGTGAGCCAGGGACCTGACCCAGCAGCCGAGCGCTCGGGAGGTTACCCAGTTGGTGCTGGCTGTCGCTCTTAGCAGCAAGAGCAGCATATTTTCAGCACGTAGGGAGCCAGTGCAGATGTCATCCCATGGGCCTTGCATATCGATCCAGCCAGGGCGCAGTTACGAGAAGTCTATAGAGAAATGCACGCATGTCCTTCGCAAAGTCAAGAGGGGATAGTGGGGGACTCCCTCTCTTCTGAGTGCCCCCCAAGGGCCCCCAGGGGTGCTCTGCTGGAAGTCCTATCGCACTGCACCGTAGCGGGCAGTTCCCGGGTTTTCCATCTTCCTGGGCCAGGAGATCTGCATAGAGGGACCTTAACCGTTCTCCCCGCCTGCAGAGTCTGTTCCGCTTACCCACCCCAGCGTCGCTGCCAACAGGGCTGCTCTTCTGCCTGGTGGTCCTGTGCGTGTCCTCCTCCTGCTCTTAAACTTACACCAGCCAGATAGCCCTGGCACCATTTTCTCTACACTTGAGCCATTTGCAAAGTTTCTGATGTCACTTTTCTTTTTCTTTTTCTTTTTTTTTTTTTTTTTTGCATCATCTCCACAAACCTCCTATACGATTTCTTAGCAGTTGTTTAAATGAGCACCTTTTTGCCCCCTCCCTCTCTCTCAATTTCTCTGCCCCCACCCCACCTTCCTTTCTCTTTCTTGAATAGTTCTAGGACAGTTCTGAGCATACTATCAGTGCCCCATCTCTGTGCCTCTGGTACCATCCTGGTCACCTGTAAGGCCCTGCACACTGTCTGCTCCTCTCCTACCAGCCACATCCTCCAGGCTGCGTGCTCCTCCGTGTCGCTGGTGCTGGAACCTTCTTCCGGTCCAGCCCTCCCCTCTTATCCCTTCACCATCTCTTCCTCAGCTATGCTATGAGCGCCTCTGGGGCAGCAAATGCGTCGTCCCCTGCTCTTCCCACCCCAGGACGTCCCTGGTGGCACCATTATTTTACGTAGCACGCTGCTGTTAAAGCCAGCACCTCATCAATTGCAAGACTCATCCCTACTCGGAAATATTAACATCTGAAAACCTGTACGTATCATAGATTGTTTCATTTGTTTGCCCAAACGTGCTGCATTATTTACACTTCTGATCCCAAACTAGCACAGTGCCTGGCACGAGCAAACAACAAATATTTGTTGAATGAATAAGTGAACGAACCAACAGATACCTGAGCAGCCCAACTTTGTTGGTGTTCCATGTCTGACATCTAAACCCTTGTTTTCCTACAGGTAATAAAAAGGAAAGGAATCTGTCTGCTAAGCGGAAGGACAACGCTGAAGTTTTCATTCCCAGCAGACCCGAACTGAACTTGAACCCTCAGCCCTCTGCTGTGTTCCCAGACCAGGAGAAGGCATGCTCAAGTAAGAGTTCTTGCAGCCCCTGAGAAGGGCTGGGGCTCGACCTGGGTCCCCCTCAGTGGGATGCTGTGTTGGGGGAGTCCTTGCTCTACTATAGTCTTCATCGAGGCCTAAGCTCACATTTTGCAAATGTATTGTTAGTCAATGTCTCTAGAGAAACAGGACCGACAGAATGTGTGTGTGTGTGCGTGTGTGTGTGTGTGTGTGTGTGTGTGTGTGTGTGTGTGTGAGATTCCAGTCTGCAGGATGGATTAGCAGTTTGGAGGCCCAGAAAGAGCCAGTGTTCCAGTACAAAGCCCATCTACACTGGCAGGGCCAGTGTTGCAGAGGAAATCCAGAGGTAGTCTTCTGGAGAATTCTCTTACTTAAGAGAGGGTCAGTTTTTTGGTTCTGTTCTGGCCTTTGCCTGATTGGATGAGGCCCACCCACATTATGGATGGTAATCTGCTTTGTTCTCCAATGAAAATGTTAATCTCATCTGAAAACATCTTTTGGAAACACCCAGAATCGTATTTAACCAAATACCTGGGCCCCCTGTGGCCCAATCACAGGGACACATGACATGACCCATCATGGCGCCCATCACCCATCATGACCCATCTCGTTCCACAACCAAGATGTGGTTTTAACTGAAATCCTATTTTAGTTTGGGTTTTACTTTTTCATTTTATTTTTACTCTTCAATTAATTTGTTTACTCTATATGGATAACGATGCGTGCAAATGGTACTGAATTCTAGAAGTACAAGCGTGATGGTGCAGTCGGTCTGCCACTCTTCTAATGAAACGAAGGTTACATCAATTGAGCACTTACCATCATCTGGCCACCGCTGTCAGCTTTTAGTCCTGTCACTTGCAAGTAAATGATAACCCTTACACATAACGTTTGAGGTAGGGCCCCATTTAACAGATACAGAGCTGAGACCCAAAGTAGGTTATTTACACGGCTGGAAAGTGGCCGACCTAGGCCCCAAACCCTGGGGGAGAGACGCCGTGCTGTGTCCTGATCAGCGCTGGAGGCTCTCGGTCACTCACTGCAACCCGAGGCCCTAGGTCAGATCCAAGGGCAGAGTACACGCGGGGAGGCCGCCTGCTTCTGGTTTGCCACCTAAAACAAAGCACCTTACAGAGTTCAAGGCATCCTAGTATCCTAAGAATTTGGAAGCCTGGGGGCGTCCTGGGCAGAAATCCAGCAAGAGCCAGGCAGCCTTTGTTAGACAAGCAGTCCCTCTGCACCAGGGGTCCTGACCTGTCTGGTTGGCGTTCCACCCATGCCTCGTGGGGTCTGGAGGGACTGAGGCCTGGGGTCGGGGCAGATGGAAGGAGAAGGAAAAGTAGAGCATCTATCACTTACCGAACATTAGCTCCAGCTCTATAAACATTGTCTCTCGATTCCCCCAGCCGTCAACTCCGAGGTAAGGATTTGAGAATGAGTCCTTTATTTGGGAGGTGGTCCCTAGTTAGGAGCAGCAAAGGGAAGGAGCCCAAACCAGCTCTATCACCAAGCAAGTTCACTGAGCAAGTGGATTGCCCTCCTGGCTGGGGAGATCTGGGGGACAGTGCCGAGCACAAGCCTCTGCGTGGGACCTCTGCTCCCCCACCCCTGGGCAGGGGAGCTAGGTCTTTCCGCAGCCCTCCCTAGGGCGAGCAGAGCCCAGAGCCAGAGCTGCAGCCCGAGGTTTGGCTGACAGGCGGTGGTCAGGACAGCCCCCAGGCATTATCTGATTAATTCTCATCACAATCCAAACTCCAACCGAAGGACAAGACACACGAATACAAGACAAGGCATTTTAGATAGCAAGTGATTTTATTTTTTTTAGGGGAGGTAGGAGGGCCACCCGCATCACTGAACTTGCAGCCCAGCAGCCCAGTAGCCCTGGCAGAAAGTAAGTCCTGCCCGTGCACCTACTAGCTTTGTGACCTCTGGCAGGTTGCTTAACCTCTCTGGGCCTCATTTGTTCATATACACAGTAAAGATAAGACAATACTGTCATCTGAGGGTTACTCTCAGGCTAAAAGGCCTGAAGAGAGGATCACCTGGCTCAGAGCAGATGCTCGGCAGGGTCAGCTGGCACCGCCCCCCCAATGCCAGCCAAGCCTCGGAGCAGCTGTCGTTCTCTGCTTAAGGCAGGGGCACTTCTGGGAAGGAGACACGGGTGCTGTCACCAGAGGCAGAGAGAGTGGGTGCCAGACAGCAAACTCCAGGAGATCCCCATGGATGCTGCTGTCTCCTTCTCCCATTTCACAGATGCGGAAACCGAGGTTGAGGACATGGAAGTGACTCACCAAGAGTCACAGGCAGGACGGCGAGGCCAGGATTCACACCCAGGCCCCGAGGTCCATGCTCTGGGATGCCGGGCCCGGCTGCTCTCCCCATGGCTTGCTGGTCACAGATGTGGCGTTGGAGGCACCGGGTTGGAGGCGATGGGGAATTGGGGGAGCCATTGGGGCTGGCAGTGAGCATCCTGGGGATGTGGCCTGGTCCAAGGGCAGGGCCAGCCAGGGAGGCTGGGCCGTGGGCCCCAGGCCTGGGACTGTAGTCAGTAGCTCCAGTCTAGCCCACTCCAGTCCTGGATGCGGTTCCAGGCAAGGCAGCAGGTCATCTATTGTTCCTTTGACCTTAGGGGCAAGTTAGGTATGGAGCACCTACCCTGGTCCAGGCCCTGGTGATCCAAGGAGCAACACACTGTTCCTGCTTTCTCAGTGTTTATATTTCAGCAGGCAGGAGTAGATGACAAACATGAAGAGGGGGTGAAGACAGCAGCTGGGTGATGGCTGGGTAGTGTGCATAGAGGAGGCCTCTCTGAGGAGGGGAGACGTGAGCTGAGACCTGGTGAGCTCAAGGATTAGTCCTTTGCAGAGGAGAAAGCCCTATGCAAAGGCCCTGGGGTAGGAAAGAGCTGCTCAGTTGGCTTAAGAATCCGAAAGAAGGCTGGATGCCAGAGCATAGCCACTGAGGGGAAGGCAGGCCTGCCCACCTGCTGTAAGTTCTGCCCGTGCACCTACTAGCTCTGTGACCTATGGCGGGTTGCTTAACCTCTCTGGGCCTCATTTTCTTGCAAGCAAGAAAGCAGGTTTGCTCTCTGAGATGGGCTCACAGAGGTGAGCAGAGGCTGCCATGACCTGCTTTACATTTGAACAAGGCTCCTCTGGCTGTCACATAGTGTGGCCTATCAGGAGCTATGATGGATGTGGGTGACCAGGGAAGAACTCACTGCAGGATGCAGCAGGTGATGACTCAGTCTCTGAGTCTTACCAGTGGCTGGATTCCTGATAGCAGTCGAGCTTGGTGATGAGACTAGTTGTGACTTACCCTGAACAACCAGAGGCAAGAAGCTGGGCAGTAGGGAGCCCGCCACGATAGGGCAGGGAGAGCCGAGACTCAGCAGTGATGGGAGATCCCTGACTTGTCACTTCTCTGGGGTAGGTTCTGGATCTGTGCCACTAGCAAGCCAGATGCCTGGAGGTGGGGTCTGTGTCTGGACAAGTCGTGTTCGGCACTAAGCCCGCTTCAGGGAGAGTGGGGTCTGATCTGTGACCTGGACATGCGGCCAGACCAAGCCTACGGGCGGTAGACTTGTCTGCATCCTACTGACCCGGAAAGCCAAAACCCAGTGGGTAGCGCTAGGACCAAACTGGTTCCTGGGACTTGGCAAAAGCCAGAGCCTGGAAAGTCACCTGCATGGAGCCCGAGGAAGGTGGACGTAGGATGGGAATTGCTGTGGAAGTGAGATGTTGACCAGGACATGTCAAGTTCAAAGCAGCTGATAGGGTTTGAGATGTCATGTGTGCAAATAGATAATTCGAGATATAGTCTGTACAAGGTGAAGAGTAAGATAGAAGATGTCAGAAAAACATGGTGAAGTTTGGGTCTATCCACTTTGGTCAGAAGAAGCCGGAGGGAGAGAGAGAGAGAAGGGACCAGGGGACAAGGTGAAGGCTGGGTCAGCTCTCAGAGCCCCAACAGCAAGTGGACGGTGCGGGTGGCAATCCCAGGTGATGATGTTTCTTTGACATCCAAAATAGCTGCATTGACCACGGCTTCAGTGGCCAAGACTCTGTTCTATACTGCTGGTATCAACTCTTCATGAAAAAATTTAAAAAGGTTTCCAGAAAGTTCCTCCAAAATTAGTTGTTGAAAGAAGCGAAACTCAGAGTAGCTGGCCAAATTGCAGAAAGCCTTCCCGAGCCCCTGGTAGAGTGGGAGCAGGATCCTGGTGATCAAGCAACCTTACCTGCCATCCTACTGGGCTTACAAGACTTTCCTCCTTCATGCACATGCCATGGTCACTAGAGTTTCTGTGTCTGGGTAATGAAATGAAGAGCCAGCACTTACAAAGCACTGGCCCAAAAAAGCTCTGTTTTATACCACACACGTCATCTTGCATTTAATCATCTAAACTGCTCTGTGCACTAGACCCTGCTATTAGCAACAACCATTATACAGAGGAAACCAAGGCACAGAGAGGTTTAGGAATCTGCTCCAAGTCACACAGCCAGTGAGCGGTGAAATCAGTGTTTGAAAACCTGACTGCAGAGTCTCTTTTCTTAACCACTTCACTGTGTGTGTGATCCCTCATGTGCCAGCTAAAATGGTGTTTGCTTACTACATATCCACAGCAGCCCGGTCCTCACCGAAAACATGCCGAAAAATCGCAGAACTGAGTCACTTGCAGTATTTTTCCTAATGCTTGTTGATGTAAATATGTAACTGTTAATATATTTTTTTACGATTTTATTTATTTATCAGAGAGAATGAGGGAGAGAGAGCATGGGGGCATACAGAAGCCGGGGGAGAGGTTGAGGCGGGGAGAAACAGGCTCCCCACTGAGCAAGGAGCCCAATGCGGGGCTCAGTCCCAGGACTCTGGGATCATGACCTGAGCCTAAGGTATACACTTAACTGTCAGAGCCACCCAAGCGTCCTAATTGTTAATATTTTAAAAACTATACCAGGTATCCACTAAAATAGTCTTCAGGGACGGCT
This sequence comes from Spilogale gracilis, assembly GCA_004023965.1. Taxonomy (NCBI): domain Eukaryota; kingdom Metazoa; phylum Chordata; class Mammalia; order Carnivora; family Mephitidae; genus Spilogale; species Spilogale gracilis. Next base: position 117,948 of record PITA01003048.1, on the reverse strand, counting down.
GGGTGGCTCTGTTGGTTGAGCACCTGCCATAGGTTAGGCCCAGCCTACTGACCTCATCTTAACCCCAGCAACTGCAAATACCCTATTCCTAAATAAGCTCACACTGATGGGGCCTACGAGTTAGGACTTCAGCATCTTTTATGGGGACACAATTCAACCCATAACCCATACCTTCAAGGACAACATTTTGCAGAGTAGAGCTTCATTAATTTATAATTGGCCATTCTCCAGAAAGTTCTAGCATGTTCTAGCATGTTCTTAGATTACATGCAGCATGTGGTGCAAAAATAGGAAGCCGGGGCGAAAAAAGTGGCACATGAGGGGCTTCAGTACTGACTCTGGGCTTCCTGGCCACTGTGACAAAGAAGCATATACGTTCATATAAAAAATGCAGGTCACTATCACTGTCACTGGGTCCCTCTTGTAAAAACCAGATGACCAGCTGCCCCTGGCACTGGGTTCTTAGAGTCATTTGTCCCACCGGCTCCCTGCAAAAGGACCCTGTCTGAGGTCGTGGAATCTTCATTTTGAACAGATTTGGAGCTCAGCCTCTCAAATAGCCTTGGCCCCTACTTAAGCTAAATTTGAAGATGGTCGAAAACCACGGCATGGTCACCACCCTCGCACTATGGTGGAGGCACTCCTCCCATGGAGATTAGGTTCTAAAGGTCAGAAAATGTGCAGGCAGTGGCCAAAGAAACCCTTGGAAATCCCTCAAACTGATGATGAAAGGTACCTTATATGTTGTGTATAAAAGGGTCGGTATAGACCACCGCATCCAGACATACCATCCCAGTAAGCCCTAGAGCATCGTCTCTCCTCCAGGGTGGGGACAATCCCAGCTCCTCGGCCGAGTCCCAGATAAAGCAGGTGGCTTCTTTTAGGGTCTGGCCTGCAGTGAAAATGTGTGTTTTAGACATTGACACGGAGGCACAAGGAAGCTGAGACTTCCTGAGAGGACAGTGGAATCAAATCAACTCACCCCTTCCAGGCAAAATCTGGACTGCTCACATGCTTTATAGTTGTGGGGGACTGACTCTTGGGGGGCATGTACAAATGAGCCTCTTTATATCTTCCCGGTGAATGGAACCTTTTATCACCACGTTGTCTCCTGTTCATTCTAGTGATGCACTTTGCCCTAAAACCCACCAGGTTTCTTTTTTGGTCACTGTTTACATGGTGTGTCTTCTTTTTGTCCTTTTGCTTTCAGACTTTCTCCTTCCTTATGTTGAGGTTTGTCTCTCGTAAGCAGCACATAATTGGGTTTTATTTTTATCCTCTAACAATCTACGTGTTTTAATGGGCACATTTAGTCCATTTACATTTAATGTAATTGCTGATATACTTGAATTTAAATCTACTATCGTGTTGTCTGCTTTTTATTGGTTCTGTCTGTTTTATGTTCCTTTTTCTCTCCTTTCTTGCCCCCCTTTTGAACTGATTACTTTCCATTGCTCCTCTTTTCCCTCTCTATTAGCTTGTTAGCTCTACATCCTTTTATTATTCTTTCAGTCATTACCCAAGATTGCAGCACGCATTCTTGACTTATTTGAGTCTACTTTAAATTAGCAAGTTTACCACTTCCCATTCAGTGGAAGGACCTTACAACTCCATAACTCCATTTACTCCTCCCCTGACTTAAATGCTATTATTGTCATGCTTTTTAATCCTCTCTAGATGTTAAACTTCACTGGATGACGGCATCATCACTATTATGATTGCTATTATTTTTTAATTTTACGCAATAGTAGTTCTGACCACCCATCTTATTAATCTTTCTGTGCTTTTCACTCCTGGCTCTTTCCAGGTCACCCTGACTCTCAGGCTGTGGCCCCAAAGCTGTCACCAGCTCTGCTCAGCCTCCCAGCTTTGGAGCGGCTAAGATCAGGGTCAATAGATCCTTGAGGGAAAACACTTCCCAGGTGCTGGGTTCACCTCTCTGGGTTTCCTTCTCCTGCCTCCCTGTAATCCTTTTGTGCCTGGGTCACTCTCCATCTCTTCAAACACGTTTTTTTTTTTCAAACAGATTTGTATAATATTTGGTCTGGGTTTTCTACTTGTGCTCCAAGTCTGTATTAAGATTGCCAGAAGTACAACCTATTGCCTACACTTTTCAAAGAGTTATTTCTCCCCTTGCCCTTTGGCCTCTGGCCAAGGTCATAAAATTAAATATGTGTCAACTAAACATGTATGATGCATGGGAGCCTAATTCCTCTCTGTCACTGAAACCTGTCTGGTTCAAATGAACCAGTTCTTAGATCCTGTATTGCTCCAGGAGTCTACCCATGAGTTTTCCATAAGACTTTCAGAGATCTGTTTTCTTCCTAAGGGTGACAGGACATCAGTCTTTATTTTATTTTACTTTTTGAAAGATTTTATTTATTTATTTGACAGAGACGCAGCAAGAGAGGAAACACAAGCAGGGGGAGTGGAAGAGGGAGAAACAGGCTTCCCTATGAGCAGGGAGCCCGATTCGGGGCTCAATCCCAGGACCCTGGGATCATGACCTGAGCTGATGGCAGACGCTTAATGACTGAGCCATCTGGACACCCAGGACATCGGTCTTTAATGTAGAAAGTTTCCTGTCCAAGTTGTCAGAGTGCTCTAGGGAAGTGATATATCTGAACCACTTTTCTCAGACAAGCTGCCAACCCTAGAAATAAAGTAACACCCCTCAGCGTGATTGAATTAGAGGACGCTGACAGCCTGCACTTAGCATTTCTATCAGGTACTAGTGGCAAAAAGACCATTCTGCCGAAGTCCAGAGTCTTATAACATAGTTAGTCACTGTTCATTATTAATTGCAAGTGACAGAAATCCAAACTGGCTAAAGCAACAAGGGAGCATGTGTAATGATCCCAGACCTGGGAAGCCCAGGACTATAGATTTGGCCTCAGGCATGGTGGGATCTAGGTGCCCAGATGATATCACCGGGAAGCTGTTCCTTCATCACTTAGCTCTAGTGTTTTCTAGTCCAGTAGGTCTCAAACTTGGAACATCCATCCGAATTATTTGCAGAACAGATGAGAACACAGACTTTGGGTGCATCTAAAATGGAGCCTAAGTCTTTTAATCACCTGACAAGTTCCATTGATGCTGATGTTACCAGTCCAAGGGTCACACTTTGAGAACCATATCTAGTCTCAGGCACAGCCCACAGATGGCCCCCAGGGTCTTAGGCTCTCTCTTACTAGCTCAGCATCCCTAGGGAAAGGGACTGCTCCTTTCCCAATAAGTCCAGCAGAGCCCAAGAACCAACTCTCCCCTAAATGGATCTCCAGTCTCCATGGTCGGGGACAGGCAGTCCAAGCTGGGCCAGGAGTGGGATCAGATCTGTCCAAACTCTGTAGCCTGAGGAGAGTGGGGGAGGGCCAGTTCCCCGAAGGAAAACCTGGGTGCTGTGCAGGTGGGTGCTGCTACAGGGAAGTCAGAAGCAACTGTTATTCTTGTCATAAATCAAGCATGCAGGACATTTGGCTACGCGTTCTCCAGAGGCAGGGTATGGACCAAAGGACCGTCCTATCCAAGAGGAAAAAGTGGAGCCGTTCGGTTAGGGCGACGTGGGGAGCCCTGATTGCCTTTCTTGAAACTCATATGCATTCCCGGGCCAAAGAAGAGTTAGTGGCAAAAGGATGAATATTAGAGTTACAGATAGACATCTGCCCACAGAGAGACCCAGAGAAGCCCGAGAGCTGAGAGAACACAGGCCTTGATGAGCCACGTGTATCAGCTAATTTCAGCCGCCTAACAAGCTGCCCCAAATTCAGTGGCTTGAAACAGCAACCCTTACTTCTGCTCAGGACGTCGTAGGTGGGCTAGATGCTCTCAGACGGCCGGTTACTCACATGACTGGCAGGCCAGTGGGCCCTCAGACCTCAGCTGGGATGACTGTCTCACGTGGTCTCACTAGCCAGCCCTTGGTGGTCTCAAGGTAGCAAGAGAGGGCACACCCCAAAACGTAAGTGCTTTTTTAAGACTGCTTGGTCACGATCGTCCAGTGACCTGTTGGCTGTTGAAATCTGCCAGGCCAAGCCCAGACACAGACACAGACTGCACCCCGTGCATCACAGTGCAAGAGCAGCACACCTCGAGCGGGGAGGGGGAGGAATGGATGCATACTGGGCATGATTTCTTTCACCACAGGAAGCGTGTGGCCTGATGAGGCCGCACGGTGGTGAAATGCGAGGCAGTCTAGAGTACTCTGGCGTGGACCGATGTCCTGGGCTCAGCCCCCTCTCCCCCTGCTGGTTGGATTTTAGGGGGGAGTGTGGCCATCTCGGGACAAAACAGGGCCAAGTTAGCTGTTTCTCTGGACCTTTTGCCACACAAATCAGCGCATGGTTTCCAGGCCGACGGGCACCTGACCACAGCTAGTGGGGGTGCACCGTGGAACCCAGAGGGCCTATAACCTGTCCAATGGGGGCATCACTACCCAGCCCTAGCCCTGTGATTGCCACATGGCAATGCTAGTCAGGGGTTACCGGATTGCATGATTTTCCAGAAGACGCCAGGAATTCTAATTTTCAGGTGAATTTCCTCTTAAAAATAAATAAATAAATAAACAAACCTTGGCATCTATTTCCAATTTGAAAAAAAAAAAGTGAGTCACACAACATGGATTTGCACTATGGGCTGCTGACTTACGATCGTCCCCATGAACCCTTGTTGTTCTCAGATATAATATCAGCCCTTTTGGTGGTTCCCCGGGTGACCTCCGAGGCCCCCCATGTATGGTAAGGGATAATTTTGCTGAGACCCTGAATATGAGCATTTTCGAGGCCTGGCTGGCAGGTGGAAACCAGTCACCTAGCCGGTGAGCCATCCGGCAGCCCCGTGTCCTCCTCCCCTCTCTTCTCCTGTGGCATGTGTCATGGTCACAGCAAATCTTCTGTGTTCGATTGGCTCTTTGTTTCCCAGGGAGACAGAGACAAGGCAAGTTTTGGCAAGGCAAAGAACAGGTGAAGTTAGCGGAAGAGGGATGGTTTTCAAGCAGAAGAGAGCGGTGGGGGATAGCATTCAAATGTGCAATTTGGTTCTTGCTGGCGGCACCGATTTATCATGTGAATAAATCTGCCATTGTCTAGGTGTGTGACGAAAATAAATCCGCCCCACGTGGTGTTCAGACTGGTGCAAAGTGGGCTGGCCCAATGAGAGTGTCGACACGACCTCGTGTGTCGTGAGGAAATGGGCAGTAAACACAAGCCGATCAGCAGAGAGGTGGTTCAGGAGGATGCATGCGCCCTGTGCTGACGTTTCTGGGAAGCCACGGGTGGGGACGGCTCTGGTAGGGGAGCTGTGGGGTTGACCTTCACTTGGAGAAAGGGTGATTTCATTTTTAAAAGCATCTTCTTAGCATAATATGACTCAAAGGGCACAAGCCGTTCGCGGTGACCATGCCGCTGGGGGAGCGTTCCCTCCCAAGGGAAAGATGCTTGGGGCAGAAGAGTTTCTGCAGCCGGAACGGGACCCCACTGGAAGAAAAAGCCTTTCTCCATATACTTTTCGAAGAAGAGGTGAGCCTAGGGTCGCAGCGACCAAGCACAAGTGGTTGTCTCAAGTGCCGTGTCCCACCCCAGCCCTGGGCCACTTGTGTGCAGAAAGACGGTAAAAAAGCAGGGGTCGCCACCCAGCTCTTTTTAGAGCGACTTTATATGTACTCCATATGGGCAACAGAGAAGGAACTCACGAATTGCAGGTTCTGCTGGTCCTGGCACTACCTAAGACTTCCATCAACACGGGTTTGCGTGCCCCCCCTCCATGTCATAGGGTGAGCACACTTGTTTAGCTTTATACATGACCTCAGTCCCATATTTATAGAATCACCTATAGGATTGGAAGGAGCCTTGAATTTTTCAGCTCTGCTTTCCTGCAGATGATGGAGGAAACAGTATGCGGTAGTGATATTCACAAAACCCGACATTGACAAGGTTTGGGGTGGAAATCATTTTTCATACATCCCTTTAATAGAAATCATCATGCCAGGTGCCAGGGTGGTAGCATGAAGCCCATTGGGCTGACATGGCCTTGGGCCCACATGAGAACCAAGCCTGAGACCTCTCCACTCCCTGCCCACTCCAGGCTGCCTTGCCATTCCTCATCTGCCGAGCCCCGCCCACCTCAGGGCCTTGGCACCTGCTGTTCCCTTGGCCTGGAACAGCCTCCCCATATGGATATTTACAGGGCTCACTGCCTTCAGGTCTCTGCTCAGATGTCACCTAACCAAGTGTCTCAAATAGTGTCCCTTTCCCCGCATCACATCTGGCCTTTGCCCCGCTTTGTTCCTTGTAGCACTTGTGTCTCCTCCTCCCGGTAGATCCAGTGTGCACCTGCCTCTGTCCCTGACTGTGAGGTCTGTGAGGCGGGGGGTGTGTCTTTCCACAGCCGAGTGAAGGTCAGAGCCTTTGCCTTGCTGGGAACCCATTTCCGCTTCAGCCCCCCCCCCCCCCAGAGTGAGGGGGCCGATTTTTCTGTTCCAGCTTCAGTGTAGCTTAAGACCAGGTCCTTTAGCTTCCTTTGACGACTCCTCCCTGTCCCCGTCCCCCCAGCTACTCCCAGGACCTGAGCCCCGTGTGGCGCTCAACATCCCTTTTACCCACCCGCATTTCTACTCCAGTAAGGATCCCCAGGCCCTTCAGCCTGTTATGCTGAGCTGCTTCCAGTCCTCCTCTTTTCTGCTCCGTGTTTGGATATTTGTTTTACCATCTCATCCCCTCCCCCTGCCCCATTGCAGAGCAGACCAAGTCCCTGATAAGAAGGGCCGACAAGGAAGACTATAAGTGGCCTTGACCGGGTGAGCAGAATCCTGGGTCAGGTTCCCAGCAGCGCCTTCCTTACTCTCTGTGTTGGGAGCAGCATTGAGGCAATGACGAGAGACACTACATCAAAGTCAGAAAATGACCCACTTGCTGTTTATCACTGAGGCCGGCCATCCACAGGTGTTTGAGGTTCCTTTGGGTGTCCTTGACCCTCCTGGGAGAGTGGCTTGGACTTGTCATGGCCTTGAGGAGGCCGGCCCTTCAGGCTCTGTTGGCCCTCATAAGGTTTCTTAAAAAAACAGAATATGCCCGTGAACATATCAAATTCAGGGGATTTCACATAGATTTCAGATTCTGGCTTTTCTTGGGCAGAAAAAAATGTCAGTACTGAGAGTATAGCCCCAAAGGCAGGTGTTGGCTGGAACCGGGTCATTCAAATTCACAGTCACTCCACGGGGGCCTGCTAGAAACTGGTACGCCTTCATTTTAGTTTAGCTTTCGCATAAAAACCCATGGTCTCCCATCAGCCTAGTGCCCAGCCGTACTGGAAGCTGGCCCAACGGAGCTGCTGTGTTTCCTTTCCTCACCTCCCAATGCCAGTCCGGATGTTACCGCTAGAATGCTCCTTCAGACAGCATTCTAACACAACGTAGTAGAAGGGTCGAGTGCTGCAAGGAATCTCCAGTACTCAACATGGATGGATGGACGCAGGTACTCAGTACTCAAAGGACGGTGTTTTCTGTATCCTAAGAGGTCACGTGTGAATCCCGTGTGTTAGAGACCAGCATCTATGTCAATACTGCTAAATGATACGATCCAGTGGCTTTGCTGAGTTCACATCTCCGACGCAGACCTGCTCCCAGACTCGAGTGTGTACGTGCGACTCGATGGCTCCACTCGGTACCCAAATCATACATCTTGGGCCCAGCCTGTCCGAACCCGAGCCTCTGTTCTCTGCTCCCAAACCTGCTCCACCCACAGCCCTCGCAGCTCAGCCTTTCCTCTCTCCCAGCCATATCCACGTTGTCAGGCCACCCCGTGGTCCCTGCCTTCGCGACACATGCAGGCTCTGACTGTAGTCTGTGTCCCTCCTCTGCTGTGTCTCTCCCTGGCTGCTGCTAGAAACATCTAGAAACCTAATCTCCCTACTGGCACCTCTTCCTCCCTTCAGTCTGTTCCCCATTCAGCACCTAACTCAGGTTAAGTCCTCCCCCCCCTCAGAGACTACCGTGGCCCCCCATTTCACTCAGAGTAATGACCTTGCAGTGAGCTCCACGGCTCTGAGTGATCGGCCCTCCCATCCCCCAGCTGGGCCTCCTCAGCCTGTTTCCCTGCTGCCCGTGGCACCTAGCTGGTCTATGAACACGCCACACACGGGTCTCTCCACGCTGGTGCCTGCGGCCCTACTCTCTGCTCTTGCCTGTTCTTCCACAACATTTTCTGACATCTAACATTCTATTCTGTTGATTATTTCCCCGGCTACTAGTCCTACTTTACAGGGGCAGGGATCTCGACCCGTCTCGTCATTGTTAGGTTCCCGGTGCCAAGAACAGAGCCTGGCACGGGGGCACTCAGGAAATATTTACCAAGGGGATGGAAGTCAATTGGTAAAGCCTCTTTAAGCATTCCAGTAGAAACATTTCTATCTAGGAGTTCTATTTTTAAGTGGAGTTCCCCCCCGCCAATATGGAAAGAATGCACACGTAAGTGATCGAGAGGGTGTTAGACCCCCTTGTGTCCATTACCTGGCCTTGGCAATCGTGAATTGGAATTGATGGCCAATGTTGCTTTATCTACATCCTCACCCACTGCCCAGATGATTAGGAAGCAAATTCCAGTCATCACTTCATTTTATCTACAGCTCATTTAGTATACTTTTCTTTGTCTGCCGCATAGCCCTCTGTTGGGTGGGCGTACCGTAATTTATTTTATTCAGCCAGTCTTATTGGGTGCTGTTTGCATGTCCCTTTATACTTTATAAAACCAATTGTCGTTTCCTTGGAACTTCTGGAATCAGGCACAGCATTGCAATGCTTTTTTTCTTAAATTGAGATGTAAAGTCCTCGCACTTCTTGTTACCCATGGAAAAACAAAACAGGATAAAGTGAAATATTCCTAAGTGCCCACCTGTCTCCATGAGAACATATATTATTGCTCAGAGGTACTTCAATAGACTGTTAATTGTTTACAACTTTTTATTTAGATGCCATTTCAAACTTAAAGTTGCAAGGATAGTACAAACAACCGTCCATATACCCTCCAGCTGCACTTGGGGGCTGTTAACATTTTGTCCCCATTGATTGAGTGAGCGATCGATTTGCTTTTCTTAAGTAAGCTCCAGGCCCAACATGGGGTTTGAACTCACGACCCCAAGATCAAGAGTCGCACACTCAACTGACTGAGCCTGCCAGCCAGGCACCCCTTGTTCCCGCTGATATATATTTGTACTGTGTGTGTGTGTGTGTGTGTGTGTGTGTGTGTGTGTGTGTGTGTGTCTGTGTTTAATCATCGAGATTAAGTTGCAGACATCATTCCCCTTTACCTCTGAACACTGGGGCATTCATTTTTCATGAGCACAGCACACTTAAGAAATTCAGGAGAGTTGGCATTACTATGATGTTATTATCTACACCACACACTGTGCTGGGGGCCCTGCATGTGGTAATGTCCCACAGGCCAGTGTCTTCCCACCCAGGACCCACTGTCAAGTTCAACACCACTTTCTGGTGCTGTGCCTGCCCAGTCTCCTTTAATTTGGAATCGCTCTCCGGGCTTTTTTTTTTTTTCTTTGTTTTGTGTGACCTTGACATTTTTGGAGAGTACAGGCCAGTTGTTTTATAGAACATTCTTCAATTCGGGTCTAATAGATGTTGGACTGCACTCTGAGAATGCAATCTAAAGGCGTGCCCCCTTTTTCCCACCCACAGGACCCGGAAGCCGCCGCGAGAGACCCCTCTCAGCCACTCGAAAACCCCTACATGAGGCTGAGGACCCAGAGGAAGACGCCTCGGCTGTACTCAGGGCCATCCAGGTGGAGAACGAAGCCTTGCAGAGGGCACTCCAGGGCAGAAAGGCAGAGCCCCCCACCAGCCCACTACAGGTGTGTTGGGGGCAGAGGGGAGGGACCACAGAGGAGGCTCTTGGGGACCTGGTGGTGTCTGAGCAGCACTTACAAAGAGAGAAGTTATGTAGGTATCCCTGAACTCAGATCTGCCCTGTTGTCCTGCCCCAACCTACTGCTTCTGTTCCAGAAAATTCCCTGGCCTGGCAGGTGTTGGAGTTTGTGTCTGCCGCCTTCAGCTTTGCGCCAGAAGCAGGAGGATATGTGGTGGGGTGGAGGAGGAACCCTTCAGTTCCTACTGGAGGCTTTGCACATGCCTCCGTGTACACATCACAGACTTCTGGCTGCTCCCGGACTCTAGCACAGGCTGCCCTTTGGGGCATTCATCGGGCCGTACGTGTCATCTGTCTTCTTGGAGCTCTGGCAGTCCTTTGCCCATGAGACCTCACTGACAGTCCCTGCACCTCTGTGCCCTCGTCTGTCCTTGCAGAGTATGGAGCAGAGGGCTTTCTTCTGACCTCAGATCATGTGATTACATCATTCTAGGACATGGAGGGACCAGGAGCACAATCATGGACCAGTCTGCTGAAGGGGAAGGAAGAGAGCCCTGAGGTTGGTGAAGACTTAAGCCCGACACCAAGGCCCTGTGCTCACTGTCCCCAACAGCACCCAGGAGCCTCTAGAGGGCTCCCCCCTGTGACCCCAGCAGGCCCTTCCTGTGCTCCCCGAGGACGGTGTCATTCTTCCCATTTCACAGAAGGGGAAACCGGGCTGGAGAAGCTTACCTGAGGTTCCGAGTGGGAGCCACAACTCACTCAGGCCCGGGGACTCCCATTCCTTGTTGCATTTCTGTTTCTGTTTCATGACAAGACAGCACAAAAACATATCTTAGGATACTGAATAAAGAAATTAAATCTGTACCTACCTAGATCATTTAGGCCTATCTTAGCAAAGAGGGCCCCAGCTAGTTCAGACGCGAAAGAATACAATGCCCAGAAAAGTCTTTGTTAGATTATGCACAGGTCTGGGGTATGTGCTCATAATACAGAGGTGGCTAAGTGAGATCAGATTAGCCCCTGGCCTCAGGGAGCTTGCAGACAACAAGCAAATAAAGCCATAAATACGCCAGTTGACTTCAGAGAGAGAGAGGAGAGGAAAAGATTACAGACAGTGGCTACCCTCTGAAAGGGTGGTCCAGGGAAGCCCCTTGGAGGGTCCCATTTGAGCTGAGCCCTGTGTCTTAGAGAACCAGCCTGCAATCCAGAACAACTGGTAGAAGGGACAGGGGAGTGTTTTGAAGTGGGAACGAGTCCAGCCTGATCCAGGAGCTGGAAGAACCTGACTGGTGGCGGGGATGGGAGGGCACCAGAGGGCAGGCAGGTGCTGGTGGTGAGGAAGGGAGACCAGGCGGGGAGGGGAGGAGAGAGCATCCTGGAGCACCATCTGGGTTGCCTTTATACTCCCTCCTGTTTGTTCTCTTCTTTCCTGGCCCTGTGGAACTATAGTCAGCTGACATTTCTGCCTGGTCTGCGGACTGCCCACCCCCTAGGCATGATTTCTAGATAATCTGACCCCAACCTGCAGAGCTTCCAATAACAAATCATTTGCAGATAGAAAGCAGAGCACGTTCTAGTTTCAATGATAAATGTCAAAGAAGGAGGATTAAAGATGAAAGGGCCCTAAGGATGTCACTGGACTCCTTCCACAGAGTCTGGTTACTCTGTAGCAAACACAGCGGGGGAGAGGGGGGACAGATTTTGATGAGAGAAATTTTTCAATACCTGATGGAAGAGATCGTTTGCTAGGACCTCCTGGATCATAGGAAACAGAGATCTCTGTCTCTTTGTAAAGATCGTGATGGGGGATCCTGGATCTCATCAGCCCGTGTGGATTCTGTCCCTCTCATTCCTTTTCCCTCTTCCTGCTTACTAAGCATTTCCATCCCCCTCCCTGGCAGTTTCCTACCGCTGTGGCCACAAGCACGACCAACCCGGCCAGCCCGCAGGAGCTGTACGGGGCAGCAGGGGGAGCCAGAGCCGTCAGCGAAGCCATCGACAGAATTGGCCTTTTGGGGAGCAGGTACCTATCCAGGCGGCTTCAACACAAAGCCAGAACCCCAAAGCAGTGCAGCCATGAGGATCTCGTTATCTGTGGTTTCTCTTTGCTTCTCCTATGTTATTCCAGGCTGCATAAATGTGCTCCCTTGGACCGTACCCTCCCTCCTGCTCAGGCCCTAAAGTGCCGAATTGACTTGATATCTTTCCCACCCTTGTGTCTTTGCTGGTTCAGTTCCATCCACCCCGTGTAAGACCTCATTCCCGCCGGGCGCTTCCGGCAGAGGACCCCGTGCAGCAGGACAGTGGTGGGGGTTTGTGCAGGGGGATGAGGAGTTGGGCATCCCTCTAAGAGACTGGAAACCAGGGCTGCGTCCCCCGGTGGCCATGAATAAGAACCCACCGGTTCCTCCATGCAGGAAAGGGCTGCTGCCTGAGGGTACCTTATATCTGATACAGCTCTGTTTCTGGGCGCCACCCCCATCACCCAGTGCTGCTTTCTTCATCCTCAAGATCCTTGGCGGTCCAGGGTCTCGAGAGTCCCCCGCTTTAAACAGCACATGTGGGGTGTGTTTGTAGACCCCACTCTGCTGAGTCGGGAATGCCTGCGGCCCCAGAAACAGGAGGCACGAAGTGCGTGCAGGCCAGGAGTAGCTGGGGTTTTTAGTAAAGGGCCGCATAGCGAATGCTTTAGGCCTTTCACCTGGTTGGTCAGTTGGTTGGTTTTTAAAAACCCTTTGGAAGGTAAAAGCCATTCTCAGCTCACAGGCCCTACAGACTGTATTCTGCTAACCCCTTGCTCTAGGCCCTTCCAAGTTACCAGTTAGCTTCACCGTCTTAGCCATCTTACTGGTCTGCCACCATCTTGCCCCCAAACAGTTTCCTCTACTTGGCTCTCCTTTCATCACTAGTTATCCAGTTATTATAAAAGGGGAGGGGACAGCCCTTGTGTACTTTCTCAAACCCCGACTTCTGAGCTAGAGAAGGCGGTGCAGTGGCCTTGATGTGTGAACCGTCACTGCCTGTTCGCCAAACCAAATTCTCCTTTCAGGCAGCAGCAAAGGCTTCTGAAAGTGCTCCAGGCCATCGAAAGCGACTCTTCCCGGCTCGGCTCGGTTGATTCAGTGACAGAGGAACCCGTGCCAGACCCAGAGGTGAGAACATTGACTTACATTGACTTATAGGGATTTCTAGATGCATTTAGCATCTCGCCCAAAAGCGGAGGGCAGAAGGGGCCCTCGGAGCCATCATCTCTGTATGGTGGGAATGGCCGACAGCAGTAAATTTAACGTCCCTCTGCCCGAGTCTCCATCCGCCTCCCTCCCAGCACCGGACAGGCATGGAATGGAACCAGTGGTTGCAGCAGAGAAGCCTGTCCACACAAGAGGTGATATAAATAGCATGTAAGCCCAGAGGAATATACCCAACATTGCTGGTCATCCAGAAAGGCAGGTTAGAGCAACCTTAATGTCCCATTTAATATCTGAGCTCCAGGACTGTTTTTTTAAGATTTTATTTATTTGGGGGCGCCTTGGTGGCTCAGTTGGTTAAGCGACTGCCTTCGGCTCAGGTCATGATCCTGGAGACCAGGGATCGAGTCCCACATCGGGCTCCCTGCTCCGCAGGAAGCCTGCTTCTCCCTCTCTCACTCCCCCTGCTTGTGTTCCCCCTCTGGCTGTGTTTCTCTCTGTCAAAATAAATAAAATCTTTAAAAAAGAAAAAAAAAAGATTTTATTTATTTGTCAGAGAGAGAGAGTGCGCAAAGAGGGGGAGTGGCAGGGAGCCCAATGCAGGACTCCATCCCAAGGACCCTGGGATCATGACCTGAGCCAAAGGCAGACGCTTAACCAGGCATCCCTCCCAGATACTTTTCAATTATAACCTCTAGAACTGGCAAGGTCATAGCAGGCTTACCCTGCTTACCCTTACCCTTTTTCTCCGGAAAAGCAGAAAGGCTGGGCTCAGGAAAAGCCTTAGAGATGCTTACGTCCTCCCAGCCCCGAGATCCAGCTTCCTCACCCTAAGGAAATCACTCAACACAAAGCAAAAGCTACAGGCACAAAGATGTCCTGTTGCAGAAATGATTGGAAATCGGGAAGAATGAGGAGGAAAAAAAGAACCAGAAATAACATAAATGTCTCATGATAACGGAGTTAATCGGGAAGGCATGAGATACGAGCACAATGCAATGGTATAAAAGGAGGGGAATTTATCATTATGGCGATTATGCAGGTTGAGAATGGCAAGGAGATAGACTTAACTGCAAAAGGTGATGTTAATCTTCATTGAGTCCATTGTGATAGTGGGACAGTGCAAAGCCACGGCCGTGTGACGTCCACACAGCAGAGCCGTGAACCCAAAGGCCAAGGTGGCATCCAGACGGAAGGGGAGCGGGGGTTCATGTTTCTTTTGTGTTAGAAGTTGTGTGTCTCCCATATCCTTCTCAGCCCTTCCTTTGCCCAAGGCACTCACTACTCTTATGATTGGCCATGTAAGCCCTCCCAGAGCCATGCAGAGAACTCCCATGACAGCAGAAAGACCCCCAATGCCAGCCTAGACCCAAGCTCTGGCTCTGAATCTGGTGCCATCATTTAGAGGGCACGTCCTTAGGCAAGGCTCTTTGGCTCTCTGATCCTGGGAGCGTGCAGCTGTCACATTGGGTAAATAATTCATGACCTCAGGCAGCCATGAGCTGGAACAGAGGGGTCTTGTGAGGGTGAGCACCTCGATTCCTGGAACACGGCAAGGAGGAGCCAGCAGATCATCAGTTGGAAGTTGGACACCTAGAAACATCGAGAAAATCCCAGGCTTTACCCCACTCCACGCCCCCTGCATGGAATAGTTGTTTTCTCAGCCGTGAAGATCTTAAGTGTGATAAAACTTGAGCCACATTAAAAAGAGCCTGGATTGGGCACCTGGGTGGCTCAGAGGGTTAAGCCTCTGCCTTCAGCACAGGTCATGATCTCAGGGTCCTGGGATCGGGTCCCACATCGGGCTCTCTCCTCAGCAGGGAGCCTACTTCTCCCTTTTTCTCTGTCTGCCTCTCTGCCTATTTGTGATCTCTCTCTCTGTCAAATAAATAAATAAAATCTTAAAAAAAAAAAAAGAGCCTGGATTAATTAAGTCTCCTTAGAGCGAACAGAAAATCCAGGGCAAACTGAATTATCCAAGGAAGGGAAGGAAATGATAGACTCTTGTAATAAATGCCAGAGTGGAGACCAGGTGGGGCTTGATCCAGTAGCTCATGCTGCATCTCCACCATCTCCGCTGCATCCTTGAGCTCTGTCCCCATCTCAGCACCCAAAGCCTGGCTCTGCTATCTCCCTGGGACCCCAGAGCATGTCCTCTGCACACAGAACTGAGAGTAGGTCACATGCCCATCACGGAGCCACCCTCTCCTGGTGGCTCAGGGCACCGGCCACACTGCTCCATTGGACCAGTCAGGCTCCTCCTCCCTGCAGTGGGAAGGGGCCCATCCCCCTCTAGGACCATCTTCATGGCTGAGGAAAGAGAAGGGGTGACTTCCCAGATGGGAAAATTAGACGTTCTTGGTGAGAGCCGAGGAGGGAGCAGTGAACACCGGAGCCCAGGAGCTGCCCACAAAGGATCCTAAAGCAAGCAATTCAGAAGCAGGTGAAAGCCATCGAATCGCAACACTGGCAAGTTGTGACACTTCCTTAGTTTATAGACCCTTCAGCTTGTTCATTTCCAAGCCCCGCTGCGGGACTTCACACTGTTTAGATGGCACAGGATGTGAGATCCAGTCCCTCTGTGAGGCAGCTCACTGCCTATCTGGGCCTCCTCCTCCGGGCTGCCAACAACAGCCAAGGTGAACAGTGCCACCTTGTCACACCTCCCATCCCACTCACCTGGCAGTGCAGCGCCCCTCTGCAGCGCAAGTTCATCCACCTCCCAATCCCAGGGGTTTGAGGGTCCTCACTATCCTGCATGCCTGGGACTCACACCTGGCCAGGGCCCCCCACGGCCCCACAGCGGAGGGGCGGTTGCTGTGGGCTCTGATAATAAAATCAGCCCCGTGTTCCTTCTGGGAGCTGGGAGCTGACCTCCCACACTCCCTCCCTTCCCTCCCTCCCTGTCCCCATCCCCATCGCGTGGCAATCAAGGCACGTCCAAACACATGCTGCGAGTGATAGCACGTCTCACTGGCTATTAATTAAAAAAATAAGTAGGGAACAGTTGCTGTTCATTTGCTCAACTCCCTGCTCACGGAACCATTGCAGATTACCAGTGCTAATTAACAGAGGGCACGTGCACGCAGGGAATGCACCATTTTATGAGCGACTGATCCGTGGCGACCGGCACTGCAGTCGGAGCCCAAAGGGGCCTCGGGAAGCCATTCTGCAGTGTGGCTGTTTACTGATGGCATTCACGCAGCCTCGGACCAGAGAGCCGACCCACAAAGGAGGCAGCACTCAAATCAGCCAGGGGAGAAGTGGCTGGGAGTGGACCCTTAGCGGGCTCACGCAGGGGCCAGGACGCGTGGCAGGGTCTTCCCCAGTGTCCGCACTTCCCTTGGTCTTTGTGTCAGGATGTCAGAGAGGTGGTGTCATCATCTCCTGTTTCCCAACCAGGCTGAGGACATAAGTGACCTGGCCATGGTCCTGTGTTAACAACCGAATCATCTCCTAGGGCAGCCATGAGCACGCAGCCCAGACGGGGCGACCTAGGCATCAAAGGTGCACCTTCTCACACTTCTGCGGGCTGAAGTCCAAGAGCAAGGTGTTGGCAGGGGTGGGCTCTGCCAGGGCCTTTCCTCCTGCCTGGCAGAGGGGCCGTCCTCCGGTGGTGTCCTCATGTGGTCTTTCTTGGAGCGTGCGCACCCCCGATGCGTCTCGTGAGCAGCTCTCCTCTTTTTGTAAGGACGTGGGTCAGACGTCCAGGATTTGGGCCCACCCTCGTGGCTTCCTTTAACCTCAGTCACTTCTTTAAAGGCCTTGTCTCCAAGTATAGTCACATTCTGAGGTGTTGGGGTTAGGGTGTTAGCATCTGAATTATGGGGAGACATAACTTGGCCTGTAATACCCTCCCCAATTCAGCCTATAGGCCGTGAACACTCGGTAATAGGGGAGAGAAGAGCACATTCAGGCAGAATCTGATGCCTTTTAAGACATTTTTTGTTATTTGCTCTCTTACAGAATATATGGACTGCCGGGATTCCACAGTAACTGTGTGGTTTTTTTTTTTTTTAAGATTGTATTTATTTGAGAGAGAGAGTGTGAGAGAAGCACAAACGGGTGCCAGGGGTGGGGGCAGAGGGAGAGGGAGAAGCAGGCTCTCTGCTGAGCAAGGAGCCCAACACGGGTCTTGATCCCAGGACCCAGGGATCATGACCTGAGCTGCAGGCAGAGGCTTAACCGACTGAGCCACCCAGGCGCCCCCCATTAACTGTTTAAAGTGCTTTACAAAGAAAAGCTCTTTTAATCCTGGTAATAACCATGTGTAATGGGTGCCTTCTTACCCTCCTTATGTGGATGGGGAAACTGAGGCCCTGAGTGGCTAGTACAACTTGTTACTTAGTGGTAAGCTGAATCCAGCCAGTCCTGTTTTGATCCTTTGGCATTCTTTTTCTCTTCATTAAGGACAAATCGAGAGTAAAAGGCAGAGACATCGAAGATGCCGTCTATGTGACTATGGAAATCCTGTCCAACTGGGGCCACACGTCCTGGGTGGGTCTCACGGAAGTGGAGTTCTTTGACCTGCACAACACAAAGCTTTATGTGTCACCCCATGACGTGGATGTCCGGACCACAGACACGCCCGGGGACCTGGGCCACCTGGTCAACAGGAGTTTAGCTGTAAGTGGGGGCAGTAGCGGAGTGAGGCTTGGCCTCATATTTTGATGCATTTTCTCTACCCCCAGTAGGGCTGTGATGCAGGTGCGGGTCACACTGGTATGGGGAGGGGAAGGAGAATAGAATCTTCCACTGTCATTCATCTAGGTGAAGTGGGAGGAGCCTGAGGGAAAGGTCCGGGTGAGGGCTCCCCAGCTCATTCCCGGATCCCTGCTCTGTGGATTTTTCTTGGGAGGAGGAGCAAAGAGGAGCCAAGTCACCCCCTTTTATCCACCCTGCAGTTTGCCCCAGGCACCACCAACTAGGGGACTGAGGTCATTGCCATCATTTTGTAGACAAAGACAGTAAGACCTGGGGAAGAATATGAATTGGTCAAGGTCACACCCCTAGAAGGTTATAGGATCACGTTCATAGCCTGCAGCCCAGGCCGCAGGCCCATGCCCACTCTGGGTCCTGCTCCCCAGCAAACATCGAATGTTCCTGTCCTTGAAATATCTAATGGTCAAAAAGAAAGAAAGAGAGCACTATTCATTCCTCACTCCACTTGCACGTTGGACACAGAGGCTGGGAGATAAACTGAGGCAGGCCGCCCCGCCGAGTCCTCTTTACTCTTCTGTACTTTAGCCTTGGTATTAGTTCCCTCCAGGAGGGGCCTGAGAAACTGGGGACAGCTTTTGCCTCCATATACGGGTGGGCAAGGCACAGAAGTGACGGGGGAACTTTTCTTGGGTGCTCTTTGGCCCCTTTTAAATTTCCTCTCCTATAGCTGTATTCTCAATTCCAAAGAGCAAGTTACTAACTTTTTTTCTTTTTTTTAAGTACGTTCGGTTCTTGCCTCACGCCAGGAACAGGGCATCATATGTATAATCTTACTTATACCTAGCAGGACACAGGCTTGAGAAACAGAAAGGCCTGTGTTCTAAGCTTACCATTTATAGCCTCGTGAGTACGGGCAACTCACCTGGCCTGTCTTTTAGCTTCTCATCTGTCAAATGGAACAGTAATAGCCCTTTTTGTAACAATGTCGTGAGGATCAAACGCAGTACCGTGCTTAGCTCTTGCAAAGGGCCCCAAAACATCAGTTCTTACTGTACTTGTTTTTGTTATTAGAGTATTAATACCATTAAAAAGTAGATATTCCCATTTAAAGACGAGGAAACAAGAAGGGGGAGCTGTCACGTCCTCGGTCCTGGAGACCCACATTCTGGCCTTGACTCAGTGGCCTTCAGCCACTTACCTGCCTTCTCAGAAGAATCAGTTTCTCTGCCTCCTGAAAAATAGAACTGGCAGGTGGATAATCCATAGAATTCTCATTTGTCAGCACAAGAAATGGGAGTCTGGCTCACCTTTGCAAATTCCTAACAAAGAACTTTGTTATGAGTCTTTGGGTAGCTGATGGGTTGACTGTCCCCCCAGGCCAGAAGGGGCAGCCCCCATGGTCATGTTGGGGGTCTCAGTGATATCTGCGGTGCATGGTCACCAAGGGTGTGGTCCTTTTTGGGGAGTAGGGGGGACATTGGTTCATTGGTTTGCCCTCCAGTCACTCTGCTAGAGGAAGGAGAGGAAGGCTGCTGGCCAGCCTGTCTAGGGAGTTGCGCGCCCCAATGCCAGTTACACTGAGATGCCACAGAGGGGCAGGAAGGGAATTCTCCCTGGAGAAGTTCAGCATTGTTACTGAAAGGAAGGCAGAGATGCTGGGTAGTGGAGAAACACCACCCATCCTCAGGGTTAGACTGAGTGGTGACAGCCCTCCAAGATCAGCCGCTCTGTGATCTTAAAAGGAACAGGTCCCGCTGTCATGGCGTCTGGGGGACTCTGGCTTTGCATTTCCTGCCCCGCTTCCTGCTTGGAGTTCGTAGGCACCCGTGGGTGCCACAGGGGCCTAGAGCAGCCCTCGCCACCCTCTCTTCTTGTGCAGATCAGTGTCATTCTGGAAGCCCAGTCTATACAGAACAGAGCCTGCCAGGGCGATAAAAAGCATCATCGGATTTGATCCGGGGCTGGTTCTCAGGATGACTTTTCCTTTTCCTCTGTTCAACAGAGGCTGGGTGAGCTTTGCCACATGACAGCAGGGAGGAATTGGGCCCGTGGTTCTGGTGGAGTCAGGGTTTTAAATTTGGGTCCCCAAGATTGGGACAAGAGGCTGCCATCTCCCTCTGGGCTGCCGGATCTGTGGGCTCGGCCGTGTGTGGGCTGGATTCCTCTGCCACCCTGGCATGGGTCTCCCTGACAGTTGTCCGGTTTACTGGGCCCAGGACAGCCAGCTGATAACTGCCTCTCAGGACCACCCGCTTTCACTGGGGTTGATTAAAGACCCACCGCATGCAGGCCGGGGCCGCAGACATCCTTCAGGCGATGCTCACAGGAACCTTGAGAGCCTCTCCACACCTGCTAAATGAGAAACCACGTCTAGGAGGACAGGTGACTTGCCCCAGCCGCATAACTGGGGAGTGGGGAGCTCGGCTGCAGTCTCAGCAGGAGGTAACTGGAAGTGGAGTCTGGGCTCGAAGGAAAAGTCACTTCAGTGGAAGGGAACAGGGGGCTGCTCATGCCCAGTGCAAAGCCTCCTCCACGCTGCGCCCACACCATCTCTCTTACGGGCCTCACCCAGGCCCATGGCTTCAAGATGATTCCAAATAGATACACTAAAGCCCGCCTGCTTCTCTGAGTTCCTGACTTGAATGCCTGCCAACTTCCTGCACGACATCTCTCCTCAGATGCGTGCCGGACAGCTCAGACTGCAGAGATTTCAATCCTATGTGTTCATTCCCTGGCCCCACCCACATCTCCCCTTCCGGCAACACTCTGTTACCCACTAAATGGCATTGCTGTCCACTCTGCTGCCAAGCCCAGCACCTGAGAGTCTTCCTAGACTTCCCCAGCCCCTTCCCGCTACCTTCCAGGACCCCAGCAAGTCCCGCTGAGTCTTCCTCCAAAATGAAGCCCTTCTCTCCATTTCCCTAGTGGCCCCTAAGTCTGATCAGTGCACCCTTCCCCCTCGATGGCACTCTTAAATGGCCTCCTGTCTCACTGTCTTCTCTTCCAGCCCCTTCTACTCCATTTTGTACTAAAACATCCAAAGTGATGTTTTATACATGTCAGCCAGCATCCCTCCCCTATTTAAAACCCTGGCCATGATGTCCCAGTCCACTTAGAAATAAAACTACATGCCTCCCAGGTCCTGGGAAGCTGTCTGTGAATAGGCCTCCAGCTCCCTTTCTGCTTGCCTCTCATACCCCCTACCAGGCTTCAGCAGCTATGGGACTTCCTTCTGCTCCTCTGATGCTCCCAGCTCGTCTCACCTCTGGACTATGCCCAAAACAGTCCTCCTCCAGAGTTCTGCCTTCTCCTCATCCAGATTTCAGCCCAGATACCACTTTCTCGGCAAGCCCTTCCCTGATTACAGTGTGGAGGAGTCCTATCTCACGCCATCCCAGAAAATGTCATTTTCTTTGGGGCACTTCTCACATTAAGAAATGATCTGTTGCTTGATCATTATCTATCTTCCCTCCATTAAGCTACATCCATTAAGTTCTTGTCTGCCCTAGCCATACTATATCCCCAGCACGTAAATGTACACATTATGCTTTTTGTACTTTTTATTTGGAAGTCATCATAGAATCACAGGAAATAATTTTTCCTAAAAATTGTGCAAAGTGAAAAATAATAGAGGGAAATTGGTGAAGCCAAAAGTTGGTTTTTTGAAAGGATTGACAAAGTTAACAAACCTTTAGCTAGGTTTGTTAGCTAGGTTCGACAAGGAAAAAAAGAGAAAGGATTCAAGTTACTGAAATCAGGAATTTTGAAAGAGAGGACATTACTCCCAACCTGGCAGGGGAAGAAAAGATTACAAGGGAATATTCTGAACAATTTTATGCCAACAAATGAAGATATCCCAGATGAAATGGACAACGTCCTGGAAAGACACACATCACCAAAACTGATCCGAGAGGAAATAAAGCATCTGGCTAGACCTATAGCGAGTAGAGAGATTGGTTTAATAATCAAAAAAACTTCCCATAAAGAAAAGCTGAGGACCAGATGGCTTCACTGGTGAATCATACCAAATATTTAAAGAATTAACACCAATCCTTCGCAAACTCTTCTAAAATATAGAAGGGAAGGGAATACTTCCAAACTCCTTCTGTGAGGCCAGTAATACCCTGACAACAAACACCAGAAACACTAGAAAAGGAAACTATAGACCAACAATCCCTTATGAATGTAGACATAAAAATCCTTGACAAAACATTATCAAACCAAATCTACCGGTTCATAGAGAGATGTGTGCACTGAAACCTAGTGGAGTTGACCCCAGGAATGCGTGGTTTGTTGTTCAATATATGAGAATCCATCAATATAATACAAGATGTTAATAAAATAGAGGGAAAAATAACCATGTGACTCTTAATAGGTACAGAAAAAGCATTGGACAAAATTCAGCACCCTTTTGTGATGAAAACCATAAATGAACCAAGAATAGAAGGAAACATTCTCAATCTGATGAAGGGTGTCCATGGAAATCCACAGCTAGTGTCATGCTGGTAAAAGAATGAGAGCTTTTACCCTAAGATCAGGAACAAGGCCAGGATGATGGCTTTTACCACCTCTGTCCAACTCTGTGCTGGAGATTTGTCCAGTGCAGTTAGGCATGAAAATGAAACAAGAGGTTGGAAAGGAAGAAGTAAAACTATATTTGTGGGTGATATCTTATATATAGAAAACTCTGAAGAATCCACAAAATTACTGATAAAGCTATAATCAAGTTAAGCAAGTTTACAGGATGAAAGACCAATATACAAAGAATCAGTTGTATTTCCATACCTGAGCAATGAACAATCTGAAAAGAAAATTAAGGGACGAAAATTTGTTTAAAATAGCACCAAAAAGTGTAAGATACTTAAGGTAGTTCTATTTTCAACTTCTTGAGGAACCTCCATACTGTGTTCCACAGTGGCTGTAACAATTTAAATAAATAAATAAAAAGAATAAGGCTCTAAGAATAAATTTTGCCAAATAAGTGAAAGACTAATACATTGAAAAGTACAAAATCTTGTTGATGGAGATTGAAGAAGATCCAAATAAATGAAAAGACAGTCCATGTTCATGGATTGAAAGAATTAATACTGTTGACATGGCAATGCTCCCCAAATTATCTACAGATTTAATGCAATCCTATCAAGATTCCAGCTGCCTATTTTATGGAAAGTGTTAAGCTGATCTTAAAATATATATAGAAGTTTAAGGGACCTGGAATAGCTAAAACAAAGTCAGAAAAGAACAAAATTGGAAGACTCATGCTTCCAATTTGAAAACCTACTAAGCTTTAGTAATCAAGACTGCGTGGTACTGGCATAGGGAAAGACAGAGAGATCAGTGGGATAAAATTGATAGAAAAATAGACCCTTACATCTACCGTCAATTGACTTTCAACAAGGATGCCAATACTGTGGATGGAGAAAAAAGTCATTTTTTGGGAAATGATATCGGGACAACTGGATTTCTGCATGTAAAAGAACAAAGTTGGATTGGTACCCTAACATCATCTACCAAATGTAGCTCAATGGGTCAAAGACCTTAAACTTTTAAAGTTTTAAGCCTGTAAAACTCTTAAAAGAGACATCAATATAAATCTTGTAGACTTGAGCTTTTCAATGAGGTCTTAGATATGACATCCAAAGCACAAGCAACACAAAAATAGATAGATTAGACTTCATCAAAATTTAAAACACTTGCGTCAAAGGACATTCATCAAGAATAGCGAAAAGACAGCTTACAAAATGGGAGAAAATGTTTGCAAATCATCTATCTGATAAGGGTCTATCATCCAGAGTACCTAAAGAAAAGAACTCTTTAACTCAACAACAAAATGACCGACACCCTAATGAAATATGGCCAAGTTACTCTGTATACACTTCCTCCAAAGAAAACAAACACGGCCAAGAAGCACATGGAAAGGTGTTCAACATCATTACTTATCAGGGAAGTGCAAATCAAAACCACAAAGAGGTATCATTTCACACCCACTAAGATGTTACCATTTTTGAAAAGAGAAAATAACAGTGTTGGCAATCATAGAAAAAATGTTACCTTTCCAGTGGGAACAGAAAACTAAAGTGGTGTGGCCGTTGCAGACTGCAGTTTGGCTGTTTCTCCAAAAGTTAAATGTAGAGTTACCACATGACCCAGCAGTTCCACTCCTGGGTATAGACCCAAGGGAATTGAAAATGTGTTCCCACAAAAACATATACACAGATGTTCATTGTGGTATCATTCGTAATTGCCGCCAGGTGACAATGACCAGAATGTCTACAGATTGATGGACGGATAAAGAAAACGTGGTGTATCCGCACGGTGGAATAGTACTCAGCTCTGAAGAGGAACAGAGCACGACCCCTGCTACATCATAGATGAGCCTTGAAAACAGTGCGCTGCATGGAAGAAGCCAGACTCAGAACGCCACGTATTGTATGATTCCATTCATAGGCAGTGTCCAGAACAGACAATTCAGAGAGCCAGAAAATAGATCTGTGGCTGCCAGAGACTGGGGAAGGCAGGAATGGGGAATACCTGCTAAATAAAAGGCCTGGGGTTCCTTTATAGAGTGATAAAAAAAAAAAAATGCCGGAAAAAGAGTGGTGATGATTGCACAGCCTTGGAATATACTAAAAAACAACAACAAAAAACTGAATTGCATGCTTGAAAGTGGTGATTTGCTATATGTGAATTGCATCTCAATTTTTTTTTTAAAGTATAGAGAGGTCCCACGTGTCCTTGCCCAGCTTCCCCTATTGCTGACATCCTATGTAACCATCGTACATTATCAAAACCAGGAAATTGATGTTGATATAATGTGCAGACCTTCATACACACATTTGTGTGTGTGTGTGTGTGTGTGAGAGAGAGAGAGAGAGAGTTCTATGCAATTGTATCACATGTAGATTCATATAACCATGACCACATCAAGGAACACAGTGACAGTTCCATCACCACAAAGGGATTCCCTCACGCAGCCCCTTATAGCCACCCCTCCCCACACCCGTCCCAGACACTGGCAACCATTGCTCTGTTCTCTGTGCTTTTTGTCACTTCAGGAATGCTGTACAAATGGGATCATACTGCATGTAACCTTTTTGAGACTGGCTCTTTCCGCTCCGTGTAATGCCCTTGACATCCATCCAAATTGGTGTGTGTATCAATAGCTTGTTGCTTTTGATTACGGTAATTTATTAAATTGGGGCTACTTCTGCGGGCAATCCAGCGTCTGCCCCAGGGAGTGGATCAGCGTCAGGTTAATTCTGGAAGAGGGAGACACCTTCATTAAGAGTTAGAGAGGGACCTCCCGCATGAGGCCCCCTCTGACCATCCGTTCTAAAAAATGCCCTTCCTTTGGCCATGAATAATTCTCTCTTATTTTCTTTGTCCAATGTATCCCTGCCTGATTGTGTGGGGGTTTTTTGGTTTTTGTTTGTTTGTTTGTTTGTTTGTTTGTTTTTGGCAATTTTATTTGCTTCCCCAGCTCGTGCAGAGCCAGGAGCTGCTGGGTCAGGCTCCAGCACCCACCCCTGTGTGTGGCTTGGCGCATGCCTCACGCGAGGGGATTTATATTGGGCAGACGGATAGCAGATGCTGCCTCCCCAGCCCCTGGTCCTTCCTGTGTCTGTGTGTGCCAGCTCTGATTATTTCTCTGATGGAGGATCGCCTTTCTGGCCCCCAGGGCCCACTTTGCCTCCCACACAGCAGGCCCAAACTGCTGGGGAATTGAGCCCCCAGGAGCCGCCCTCCACCTACGCTGGTGGGAATTGGGGTGTGAATACCCCAGCTCCCTTGTCCCGAAGGTGGCTTTGCTCTGAGGCATGTTCTCCCACATTCTGTGGTGGCACCGAGCCCCAGATGCCACAGGAGGGTCTAGCTTGGTGACACACTCTCAGCCTTTCCACCCCTGGCCTCCCCACACTCCCCACTGGCGTTTCCTTTGGTGTCTAAATAATCTCCCCATGCTCAGATCCTCGCCTCGGGGTCTGCATCTGGGCGGGGGGATGAGGGGGTAGGGAACCCGCACTAAGACAGAATGAATGAATGAGTGAATGCATGAATGAATGAATGGGTGTGAATCCTGACTCCACCACTTCGGTCGGCCACAGCCCTTGCTGCCTCGCTGAACTCTGGTCTTCCTTCTGGGACGGGTTGCAGCGCTAGTCCCTCTCAGGGCTTTGAGAAAACCCGGGGATGTCAGAGCACCAGCAGATTCTCATTCTGCCCTCTCTGCGATGGGCAGGCGCAGCGGATGCTCGGCCTGCTGGCCCGGC
The DNA here is from genome assembly GCA_004023965.1 of Spilogale gracilis. Taxonomy (NCBI): domain Eukaryota; kingdom Metazoa; phylum Chordata; class Mammalia; order Carnivora; family Mephitidae; genus Spilogale; species Spilogale gracilis. The sequence continues at coordinate 91,956 of PITA01003048.1, read as the reverse complement.
CCCTGCAGTTCGCCCAGCATGCCTTGGTCAGTCCTCAGCGGCTTCCCATCAGCCTTTTTCTTAGAGGCTCCGTCTGCTAATGAGGCCCTGAGTCACCTGCAGGTTAATGTTCTTTGACTTTAAACACCATGATTCCCACTTAGTCCTCCTGTTATCCCTCCTGCTGACAGAGATGTGATGGGAAATCAATTACAGTCCCTTCACCCGCATCCAAGGGTCCGCCTTCAGACCCTTCCTTTGTCAGGCAGCCACAGTGACCCAATTTAGGCCCCAGCTTGGGGAAGGCATGAGGGGCACCCAGTGGATTTTGAGCTGTGGTATCTTGACCCCTTGCAGCTGCTCAGAGCACTCAAAGTTCCTGCAGAGCTTGAGAAACTTGGCCAGAAGTAGTCAGAACTCCTTGAACTCCTCTCTCTCCCTTAACAAAGGCAGGCGCCCTCCTCCTGAAAGGCACTATTGTTGCTGGAACAAGCCCCCTTTGTTCTCTCCTGCAGCTGGCGCCTGGGGGCCGGCAGAACCCACCCACCCCCAACCCAGAGCCAGCCAATCTCCTCCTTCCCTGGCTCTGTCTAGGAGCCCTTGGTCCAGTTGAGACCTTCTCAAATAGACAGCGATGCTCCCTTTAGGTGAACGAGAGAGCTCAAGCAGTGTCAGAGATGGCGGTGGTTCTGAGACTGCAGGGACCAGACAGGCAAATCCTGGGAACAGAGGGGGTGTAAAATAGTAGGGGGTGGGGGGACTGGGACACTGGAGACCGAAGCCCCCCTCCACCCCACCATCTCCAGCCAGCAGTCGTCAGGGGCCCATTGTGGCTGTTTTCTCCATGTCTACACCGAGCAGAACCCTAGTTCTGGGAGTGGAGGGGTAATCTCCCCATTGTTAAATGTGGCCAACAACGTGTTTTTAATATGTCACAAGCCAAACAAAATCGGCCTGCAGGCCAGTTCACTTTGCAGCCTCTTCTCTAAAGTTCCTATGAAGGGACAGCCAGTAGGAGGTAAATATCAGTCATTCATTACATTATTTATTCATTCAGCAAAGATTCGGTGGCATCTACTATGTGCCAAGGAACTGTGCTGAATGCTCAGTGTTCTGGAATGAGTTAGACATAGCCACTTCCCTTCAGGAGCTCACAGCCAAGTGTGTGGAGGGGAGACCTGGACTGGACAACAGGTAGTTGTGGGACACAGTAAATGCTAGCCTCGGGCACTGCAAGGAACCGTGGGCACCTGGAGGACAGAGCAGTGGTGTCAGGGAAGGGATGATGGTGGGAGTGACAGCACTTTTGTGCTGAATTCCCCTGGGCAGGAGAGACTGGAAGCCTATGCAAGGAGAGGCCCAGCCTGTGCAAAGGCCCTGAGGCCAAGCCTGGGGGAGATGTTCGGCAGCAGCTGTGAGTTTTGTCAGGACAGGAAGCAGCTGGAGCTAAGAGTCCCCGGATTTGGCGTTTTCTGCCTGCATCTAAAGCACCCACAAGGTGGAATTTTGTCAGCACAAGGGGACATGACAGCAGGGCTTCCATGCTCCTCTGCCCCTCTGGCCTTGAGAGCGGCCTGGCCCATGGGAGGGAACCACACTCAGGGGTTGGAAACCCTGCCAGGGAGCAGAGCAGGTCCTCAGGCTTGGTGCCACAAACCTGTCCCAATGCCTGCACCGGTTTCTTTCTTTTCTTTTCCTCTTTAAAAATTTTTGTTTTTACATTTTTTAAAGTTCCACAGGGTTTTACAAAAGAAAACTAGACTCTGCTTGCCCAGTTAGTGAAATAACCCAAGTGACTGCCCATCCTCCTCTCTTGTCTCTCCCCACCTCCAGCACTCTCCCCAAAGCTGATTAAATTGAATAAAATAAAAGCCCACTGCATTTTAAATTCAATTCAAATGGCAAAACAGAGAGGCTTGTGTGGCCGCTTTGTGCCAGGGACGAGTCGGTACCTGCCACAAAGTGCAGTCAAGATGGGTGATGTCTAAAAGCCCACCCTGGATTACACAGAGAAGGGAGACCTGGCCTCCTGGCCCTCAGCCTGTTTACTTTGGGGAGAGGCAGAAATGGACTAACAACCCCCTCCCTTGCTGGTGTTTCAGAGCAAGAAAAACCCCTCCTTGTGGACGTGCCCCTTCCACCCGCCGCTCCAGCTCTTTTTTGTTATCCGCAACACCCGACGGCTGCAGGACTTTGGTCTAGCCAGGATCAAGGTTTGGAATTACTGGACGGCTGATGGCGTAAGTAAGGGCCCTGACTCCTTGCTGGGCATCTGAAGGAAGCTCTTAGGCGCTGTCCAATCATCTGAGTGCTGAAGTTGCAAGATAGGTTTGTGGAGGCCCTGCTGCCCTTCCTCCTGAGTGTAGCCAGTGCCTGGCAGGGCATTTCCCCGCTGCATGGTCAGAGCCATGGGGAGCAGAGCCTCAGCCTGAAGGTTTGGGAAGTGAAATCAGGCCACCCTTGGGGAGAATTGGACAGATAGGAACTGGGGCTCAGTTTTGATAGATAAGGAAACACACAGAGAGGTTTCATAACATGCCCAGAGTCACGCAGCCAGTAAGCATTGCCGTGAGCTTGTAAACCCATACAGTCAGACTCTTGGCCCATTCAGTTAGCCAGTGCATCTCAAAATTTAATCTGCAACAACTTACCGGGGGATCTTACTAAAATGTGGGTTTGAATTCAGCAGGTGGAAGGCACCCAGGGGTGCCCGTGTTCTGGTTTGGGAACCCCACTCTGAACAGCCAGGCTTTTAACCTCTGTGCTCTTCTGTCCCCCCAGTTTCAGAATCCCTGCTCTCCTTCCCACCCCACATCACCCCTACACTAGAACCCTTAACCTCTCTTTCTTCTCTGGACTGTTTTTTCATATTCTCATTTGCACTTATTTCTTAATTCAGTATGTATTGTTGAGCACATGTGCTATCAGGCTTCCTGATCAATTTGGAGGATATTGATCTGAAGGACACACACTCCACGCTGGAGGTACTCCTTGTCTAAAAGCCGGCAGACAAGTAAATGTTAAAGTAAGAAGTGGTGTGCTGAAGGCCTTCGCAGAGGTGACTGCAGTGTGCTGGTTCTCAGTTACAGTATTGCTGAGAGACAGTAGGGCATGGTGGGGAGTGTGGCAAATGGGTAAGCACATGCTTCAGGTAAAGGGAAGGCCACTTGTCAGCTTCAGCTAGTGGTTGCTATGTATATATGCCAGCCAGTGCTGCTAGATGTTCTGACCATTCAGAAGGAAGAGCTGGGAATATGGAATTTGATAGGAGCCTTTTTGGTTTATAAATGTTGACAGCTAATTTAAATTCTTTTGGAACCATCATACAGTTCAAAGCAAACTCATCCTTGGGCTGGAGTTGGCCTATCTGGACTGCAGCCCCTGGAGCATGGAGGAACCTGCATCAGGCTGGGTGAGCTCAGGGAAGATGAAGGAGTGCACACCTGAGCCGTAGTGGAAAGAGAGAGTGGCATAGAGCTAAGGCAGAAAAGGAGAAAGCATGTTCCAGGAGGAGGATCTAGTCCTTCCAGTCCATCTCCAGTAGCCACTGGGAGGTCTGGTCTGTGGTTTCAAACCCTCCAGGTCTTCCATTGACCTGGAGAATCCAGGTCAAACCCCCCCCGCCCCAAGTGTGACATCAGGGCCCCGTAATCCCAGGCGCCAGGCCCATGTCTCCCATCAGCACCTGTCCCACAACCCCCTGCTCTGGGCACATCCCAGAGTGCCAGCTGCTGTGCCTCTCTACCACTCCTCCCAGGAGTTACACCGTTGGCCCTGACCCCTCCTATCTGGCTCTGCTCCTGGTGCCCTGGCCCCTCCCATCTGGCTCCGCTCCAGGTGCTCATCTCCGCTCCAGATTCACGAAAACCAAACATCACTTTCTCCAGGAAGTCAGCCCTGACCCCTGACTCTCATGCTGCTTCTGGACCTCTTGAACATGTTCCATCACCCCTGTACCGGGTTGGACACCTGCCTCCCCCATACCACCATGAGCCCCTGGGAGCAGGGCCTGCGTTGTCTCTGCCTCTGCCCCATTCAAAGTGGTTATCAAATGAAGGAATGAGTTCATTGCCTAAGAACCCACAAGCAGTTTGTCTTTCGCCTTTTGATAGCCAGATGAGACACGGAAAATTGGAGTTTATGGCATTTGCACAGGCTCCTACCCAAGGTCAAAGGCAGAGCTGAGGATCATGTGCAGGGGAGTTTGCTCCTCCTCCCTCCTTCCTTCCCTCCTTTCCATTCCCCCCCCCCCCCCGCATTCCATACTTCTTCCTGCGGATTCTCCCTCTCCCAGCCACCCTCCCCACTCCCCAGGGCTCCAGCTGTATACTTAGGGGTGGTCCTCCAGGCTCTGGCAGGACCCCAGCCCTGGGTAGCCACAGGCGTTCTCTGCAGGTAGGGCCCTGCTCTCTTATTCCCAGGTTGGCTGGACACTTCCTGGTAGGTGGTCGGTGGCATCTTCTGGAAGGAGCAATGAAATGGTGCTGGCTGTCCAAGCCCGTGCCCTGTAGCTCTCAGCCCTGTCATTGAATATATGTCTCAGGCCAAGAAAAGCGGATTTTATGTGCTGGATTACAAAGCAGATAAGCTTCTTCCCTTATGGCCAGACCCGCCTTTCTTCTTGAACCTTCCCTGTGTGCTGGGAATAAAAAAGGGGAGCAGGACATCAGGGTGTGGGTGGGGTGCTGCGGGGAGCCTCAGCTGTGGGGGTCCGAGTCCTGAGGTGTCTCTACACACGGAGCAGAGTGCGGACGACTGCAGTCTCTGCCCAGGGCCGCCGCTTACGGAACGCACACCCATCTGTTGCCAGAATTTACCGGGGGCAGAAAGCGCAAACAAATGCAGCTGCAGGTTGGTTTGATTTAATATTCTCCAGAGAATGCTGTTACTGTGTGTTTGAGAGGAGATAAAATGAGAGTTTAGAGGAAATATAGCTCGGCCTGGTAGACACGGCTTGTTAATACAGTGTTTTGTGTATGGGAATCTAAGGGAGAAAAGTTAAAGAGGGAGGTGGAAAGTGATTCCGGCCAAGGCTTATTTAGAACATAAGAAGGTGCTAGGAAAGGGAAGTCTCTTTTATTGGAAAATATGATGATGCCTGTGGGGTCCTTGGACTAACTTCCCTGGGTTCCCCTCCCTCGTCATTAGGCGGTGTGGTGAGTGTGGATTGGCCCAGAGGGAGGGACTTCAGGGAAAGTGAGGACCCTTCCCCAGCCACGCAGGCAAACAGAAGGTAGCACGCAGATGTCTATACCCGTCACAGCTGCCCTTTTCCCGGGGCTGCATCCACCAGGCAGGCATGAGGCGCCCAGCAGGCACTCGGTCAACATTGGATGCATGAACAAATAAGTCAACAAACAAATCATCTCAGTTAACCCCCAAGATTCCCACAAGGTGTCATCTCCCTCACCTTGTCGATGAAGAAGCTGGAGCTTAGAATGGTGAGCTCCTGGGGGACGGAGAGACTGCGTCTTTTTTGCCAGCCCTGCTTGGAAATGGCTGCCTAGAGTGCTGTCTTGAGAAGGATCTGGAACCTTCCTTCTGGTTTATAAAGAGAAGGGTGTGTGATGGATCAGTGATGTCTGCCTCGGGCTCAGGAGGAGGCTGCGATCATACGTCTATCACATTTTTTTTGGTACTCCTAGGATAGCGTGACTTGCCCGGCGAGTGACTTGCAAGGGACACAGCTGAGAGGGGAACGTGAGTGATGTCGGTTTTTCTCGGCAGCACTTCTCCTGCCGAGCTGCATCTGTTGGGAGGAAGGAGCCAATAGTCTCCCTACGAGCATACGTAGTAACCCATCCAAGAAGTGGGCTTTCGGCAGCTCCCTGTGGTCTGTGTTCTCCTTGAGCAAGCCTATCTTCGGTAAAAACAGGCACATTATCACCATCTACCCCCACAATGTAACTACACAGATCACCTCCAGCCCAGAGGGGCAGAACGGGTGCCCAGGGGTAGCGTTCATATACGGATGAGCAGAAATGCTGCTCATTAAATAGTTTGTGAATGAATGAAGGAATGGATGGATGGATGGATTTCCCCAGTGGTGTATCTCTGTGATATTCCATGCTGGACTAAGCTGGTGCTGTCCCATAGAACTTTCTGCGATGATGCTAATGAGACTTACAGTGTGGCCAGTGCAATGGAGAAACTGCATCTTATTTTACTGATTTTTTCATTGAATTGTAGTTGATATACGTATAAGATTGCATTCTTAGATATTTTCAGTGCATGATCTAATGATTTGATGTGCATCTATATGGCAAAATCATCACCACACTAAGTTTAGTCAACCTCCGTCAGCACACATAGTTACAGAACATTTTTTTCCTTATGATGAGAACTGTTATGAACGCCTTTCTTAGGAACTTTGAAATATACAACACGGTATTGTTAACTACAGTTGCCATGCTGTAGGGAACATCCCCAGGACTTATTTATCCTGTAACTGGAAGTCGACGCCTTTTGAATGCCTCCCCGCATTGCACCCGCCTCCCACTTCCCACCTCTGGCAACCTCAAATCTGTTCTTTGGATCCATGGGTTCAGGTTTTAAGTTGCCCATGTAGTGGGATCGAACAATAGTTGTCTTTCCCTGCCTGACTTATTTCATTTAGCATAAGGCACTCAAGGTCCACCCGTGTCTTTGCAAATGGCGAGATCTTCTTCTTGATGGCTGAGTAATAGTCCGTTGTGTGTATGTACCACATCTTTTTAATCCGTGCATCTGGCAGTGGACACTTGGGTTGCTTCCATGTCTTGGCTATTGTAAACACAGTGCTACAGCGAACACGGGAGTGCAGATACCTTTTGGAGACAGTGACTTCATTTCATAAGGACAAATCCCCAGATGGGAGAATTGCTAGGTCACACAGTAGCTACCTCTTTCATTTTTTGCGGAATCTCCATCCTGTTTTCCTGAGTGGCTGCTCTGCTTTACAGATAGCCCCACCAGTGGCGCCCACGGTCCCCTTTTCTCTACATTCTTCCCAACACTTCTGATGAGAAACTGCGTCTCAACATTTCATTTAATGTTAACTTCAGCAGCCACGTGAGGTTGGTGACTGTATTGGACACACAGCTCTTGGTGCTCATAGTGCCATGGTGAACAAATAAAGGAGGTTCTGTCCACAGGAGAAGGGAAATAAACAAGGGCACAAATGAATAACGTTAATTTCAGGTAGCGCTAAGGGTTCTGGAGGTGATACAGTAAGGCAGCGGGAGAGAGACTTAGAGCAAGGGCCCCAAGGCAGGAACTTGCTTCTCACGGTGAACAAACAAGAGTGTGAGGGGAAGTCCCAGAAATAGGCAAGAACCAGGTCACGGAGGCCTCCCTGCTTCAGATCTTATTCCTCAAGAAGCAGAATAGAGGAATGATCAGAGCAAAAGCACTGAGGCAAATCCTGGCTCCTCCTCTTCTTAGCTGTGTGACCTTGGGCATGTTACTCCACATCTCTGTGCCTTGGTTTCTTATCCATAAAATGGGGTAATTATTGTTTCGTTAAGTACATGGAAAATTCTTAGAATGATTCCTGGCATTTGTGAGCTCTATACATGTGCCCACTGTTAGTGTCATTACTGGAGGGTTTTGAGCAGGGCATGATATAATCTGACTGAGAAATTGAAAAGATTCACTCTGACTGCTGTTTGAAGAACAGATTAGAGGGAATTGGGAGCCCCCAAAGGAGGCTTCTAGCATAGCCTAGCTAATGGTGGCTTGGATGAGGGCCCCAGTATTTAGGGGGTGCACCACGGGAAGACTCACTTCATCCCAGAACAATATTAGCATGTCAACAAGGCCTCTGTTTTGGGAAGGAGGGAGAATTTTCAAAGAAACACAAAACCAAAGAGAGGAGTTCAGTAACTGCGCCCACACTCCTCACCTGCTTCCACAGTAATGGACATCCTGACGTGTCCATCATCTACCCCCTGCTACATATGATTGTAGCTCTCCTGCCATCCTACTCTAGATTCTTCAGTGCACCTCTCTAACAGATAAGGAGTTTGTTTTGATATAACCCCAATGCAGTGATCCAACTGGACAGTAATGACTAAGCACTAATAATCATCCAGTCCATGTTCAGATATCCCTAATGGTCTCAAAATTATTTTCTTATGGTTGGTTGGTTTGGATCAGGTTATAAACCAAGCCCAAACATGGCAATGGTTTTGAAGTCAAAGGGGCGCCCTTCATTGGGTGGGCTGAGTAGCTGGGCTGGACAGATGTCTGAGTAAGGGAGGCCTGCTCACCCACGTACAGGTGCCGGTCTAGATAAATCCCAGACCCCCCTCAGGGTAGGGTTCCCCGTCTCCTGCCTCCTGCCCGCCTCAGCCAGCAGTGATCCAGTAACTGAACCTATTGATTTAAGTAGCAAAGAACAGAAAACCTAATTAAAACTGACTTAAGCACAAAAGGGAGTTTCTCAGCTCATATAACCGGAGAGTATGTGGTGGCTGGCTTCAGGCATGGCAGGATCCAGGAGTTCACATGATATCATCCAGAATCTGCCTCCCTCCTTCATGCATCTCTGCTTTCCTCTGTGTTGGCTTCATCCTCAGGTTCCAAGAGGGGACACCTAATGACATCAGACTCCTGATTTCAGCAGCCCTTGCAGAAAGAGATTGTCTTTCCAAAAGCCCCCAGGTCTATGACCCAGTGGCCAGGAAACCTGGGGTGGGGCTCATATTATTCCTCTACGGAAAGTTAGGGGGAGGATGTATGCCCCATGGAAAATTGAGGAGCTGTCTCCATGAGAAGGGAACATGGAGAAATGATACCTAAACTAGATGTTTTTTCTTTTTCTCAAAGAACACAGAAGTCACGTGCTGTTGAACGAATTCATCAACTCCCAGATCTAACCCTTTCCCATAAGCTTAGCTTCTGAACCAGGCTTCCATCCTGGCCCCCAGACACTTGTCTTGGGCATTTCTGCCCAACAAGGCACTGACACACCAACACCTCCCACCCAGGAGGGCCTGCTCCAGCCTACAGCAGCCCCCCCCCCGCTCCCACCTCTCCGTCTCCTCTCTTCCCCCACCCCTCATTGCTAGTCTTCGCTAAGTCCTGCTATTTCCATTGCCACCACCTGTCTCCTTCCAGACCAGCTGCTCTTTCCCCCTGCCAGCCCACCTCCTGCCCACTGACCCCTGAGCAGAATGCATCCCATCTCCCCACTCCTCTCCCTCATCTGCTCGGCCCCCTGTCTCATCAGCAGAGGCTTATTGATCCCCCACACTTGGCTGTTGGGCTGGGGCTGAGAATCAGACACGCTGTCTGCCCTGCCAGCTCACACCCAGTCGAGGGGGGAGGTGTCCAGGGGGATCAAAAGCAAAGCACAATTCACTGGGGCTGGTGCAGTGATGAGGGATGATCCAGGGGACTAGCCAGGGACTTCACAGCTGCAGAGGGCCTCCGGGGAGGGGCATAGTCCTGGTATATCATCCTGGTGCCTCCTGGCAAGAAGGCCGTGATGGGCTGCACCCCCACCAGCCAGAGGCAGCTCCCAGACACATTTCAGCCGGCTTACGTGGTGTTTGCAAAATTCTTTGAATTGCCAGCTTTTAAAAAATTGGGAGGTTTTACGTGAAAATACAGATTTTTGACTTTTACTGAGAAACGAAGATTTGATCACACCAGGCCACAAGCACAGCTGGGAGCTTCGGGGGAGCTGAGTGATGATACCGCAGTCCCCACAGCCCCCACTGGTCTCCCTGACAGAGTGACACGTTGTTATGCCACACCGCCCCTCCCATGCGCGATGCTCACCTAGAGCTCACGTGTATGTGCATGCGTGGGGTGGGGGATCCCAGACGCCCAGGCTGGCCCCGTGGCTCTTCCATTCCTGTGCAGCTTTTATCTCCCTCTGCTCCCCATAAAACTGTTCTCTTTGCTATGCCTTTGCTCCTGCTCTTCCCCGAACCCAGAATGCCTAGCCCAGCTTAGTATAGACCCTGCCTTCAGTGACATCGAGGTCCTTCTGTCTTTACACACAAGAGTCGTGCACACCCCTAGCCTGCCCCAGGCCCCTTCGGGTGGTCTCCAGCCACGGCCTTCCAGGCATCAAGTTCTGTGCTTCCTTAGGTATTCCACAGTTTCCTGAGCCTCCGATACCCCACACTGGTGTACCCTGGCCAAAGCCATCCCGCGGGTGTACCCTACTCGGCCCTCACAGTGTTGTCCAGCTTGGGGATCATTTGAAACTTGGCTTTTGATGAACTGGCAACATTCCCAATGTGGCATCCACCAGCTGGCACTGAGTTGCCCCAGGCACCCTCCGGACTGGTGGGCTATGTGTTCTCCCACTGATCACAGGCCCCGAACCCCCTCTCCCCACCACCACTGGCGCTACAAGCATCTGAGTTTGTGATCCCTTCATATAGACTGTCATTAACTCCTTAAGATGAACCTTGCTTTCTTCTTTTTCATTCCACACAGGCCAGGACCCTGAAAGCCACTCCCCACCCCCGCCCCTGCCCCCACCCCACGTGTTATGTATTTGATTGAACAAAATTGCAGGAATTGCTTTCTGGCACCTCCGCCCAGATCTAGGGGAATCCTGGCCTAGGGGCAGTGAGAGTGATTCTAGGCTCCTTCCTATGGGGCATGGGATTGCTACAGCGGGGCTTAGGGGAGCAGGATTCTCCGGGCCACACTAGTCCTGAGCACCCAGGCTTGTCAAGGACGTATGTCCAGGCAGTGGACAAGACAGTAATTGTAGCGTACATTTCCGGAGCGCTGTTCAAAGGGCTTTGCACGTAGCGGCTCATTTATTCCATCCAGCCATCCTATGATGTGGGTATGGCATGATCAGCTCCATTCTACAGAGGGAGAAACTGAGGCACTGGACAGCAGAACAACTGGCCAAGGGTCACATGACTACGAGGCCATCTGGGGCCTATCACACGGTCCTGCCTTTCAGTAGAGACTGGTCACTAGAGAGCCGTGCCCTGTTGAGGCAGCAGTCACTGCCCCTCGGCCCTGGCCCCGTGGTGCCAGTTGGCTCGAATGTTCCAGAGAGACCAGAAAGCTCCCAATCTTTAGAAATTGTCACCTAGTTTTGGAAATGTTAACTGCTCTGGGAGCCAGCCCAGCCCAGAGTTAGCTGTAGGGCCATCAGTTAGTGACCGGATCTGTCACATCCCATCCGTGTCTGTGGTCCTACATCTGTGATGTCGGGGGGGGGCGGGGGGGGAAACGGGCGGGACTTGGCCCAGAGCCCCGCAGGTAGTAGGTGCTTGTCAAATGTCACTGCATCTCACTGTCCTCTTCCGACTTTCTACGTCACAAAAATGGTTTCCATTGCCCTTCTTCCCCAGGGATGTGTAAAAAGGCCATTAAGGTCTCCTCCCCATAAAACATTCAAGTTCAGATGCTCCAGGAAAGGAGTACGTTCAGTTCCCAGAGCTAGACCTCAAGACAGATGGGAATTAGGACAGGACTGTTCCCTGTCCTTGAAGAACTTACATCCAGGCGGGGATAGGCACCAGCTCGTAAGCCCAGCTCTGAGAGCCCAGAGGAGGACGGTTGATTCCACTGGAGGAGGAGAGGAGGGGAACGTGGGGAGGGCCAGGGGATTCCTGGAGGGTTGGCCCCTGAGTCAGCTCTGAAAGCCTGCATGGTGGGTCCTAGGCAGCAGCAGCTCAATCCCCAACAAACCTACCATCAGGGGGAACCCCTTCTCAATCACCCAAAGGCCCAGGGCCATGACAGAACCTGTAGAGTGTGCGATGCCTTCCATGTGGCCCCCACAGGTGCTGCATGAATGGGAGCCAGCCACTGAGCAGCTGGGCCAGCGCCCAGTTGGGTGCCCAAGGAAGGATCTGCTTGCAAGGGCTCTGCCCGGCAGTCGGCATTTAGGCCTGGCCAGGGCCTGCTCCGAATGCTGTTTCCCAGGGGTGGCCGGCTGTGCCTCGGGCGGGTGTCTGTCCCTAGGGGAGCACTTGGGGAATACAAATGCCCATACCTCGGCCGGGCTTGTTGACAAAACAGAGCTGCACCCCTGCCCATCTTGGCTGAGCGGTGCGTGCGCTCATGGGAAGAGCTGGGTCAGTTGGCACCGCGGCCAAGGAGGAAAGCCGCCTCGCAAAGTCAATTAATTTATGTAGATTAGAGTAATATTAATATTGACGTATTAAAAATGCATGACAGTCTCAACATGGTGGGTTCTGGTCAACTGTAAAGGAGGGCAGTGTGAACAAGGAAGGGTGCTCCCATTTACTGCAAGCCAACCAAAGGGGGAGCACTCCGCACCCAGGGCCCATAGCCGTCACCTCCGGGGCTGAGGAGGGAGCCAGGATGGGGATAGGAGAGAGCGGGTACATAGAGACTTAGTGAAAACTGGAAACCCGGGCTGGAGCTCCGCCCAGGACAGGTAATCCTGCCCGTGGCCAGACCTTCTCAGGGCCTAACTTGACCCAAAGGGGGATGCCAGTCAGAGTGGCTGCCCATACACCAGCTGCACGGCCTCAAGGAAGGCCGAGCCTCAGTGTCTTCACCTCCCACCCACCTTGCGGAGTTGCTTTAAGGCTGGGTGACTCTATGCAGCCTTTTATTTTTTTTCATCCTTGGAAGCCCCGGTGAGTTAAGCACCAGCAGGCCAAGCCTCCTGGCTCCCCACGCCCCCCATCACGCCCTGAGGTTCCGCCTTCGCGCATCTCTCTCCCACCTGTCGGGCCCAGTGCCTCAGCCTGCTTCCCTCCTTCTGTCCCCTTTCCGCCAGACTTCTTGGAGGGTGCTGGGCAACAGACGGCTAGAGGTCAGGCGGTGCCCCGGGCTGTCCGCAGAATGTAGACAAACATGCTCGGAAGCCAGACGCCTCATATAGGAGAGCTAGAGTGCCCACCTCGGGACTGCGCCGGACCGGAAGTCCTCCCCACCACCCCATCACCTCTTGAAATGAGAGTGTTTCTGTCTCGCCAGATGTTTCTGTAGTGGAAATTGTACAGAACGAGTCATTGACGCTGCCCATGCTGTCCTTCTCCAGTAGCTGTTTCTTGATTAATTCACAGCATGCACCCGCTCTGCGCCTCCGCTAAACAGAGAACACATGCGTATAAACATGTAAAAGAGAGCTTTGAGAATCGACTTTTCTGACATTCGGTAAATAGCAGCCTGCCATCCCGCAATTGGATGATTGAAGCCCAGTGCCTGTGGTGTAACACGGGCTTGATGTTTCTCGTTCCAAATTCCGACGGAAACCTCGGTGGTGGTAACTTGGCGAACTAGAAATTTAGTTAGAGCTCACTCGCCTAGCAGCAGGAAGGCTAAGGGCGGGCAATATGAAGAGGTAAATAGCCTTGTGGTCTCAGAGCTCATATCTCAAACACAGATCGACAGTTAAAGGCTACATGCCCTTTGTGGTTCCCAAGGAAGGGTTGAGGGCCATTCATATGCCGAGCACCTGCTGGGCCCTTGGGCAAGACTGGTAGGGCTTCTGCTGTCTGGGGGCTGCGATTTGAGTGGAGGAGACGGATCTAAGCTAAAAGCTGATCAACAAGCCCATTTCACATATAGGAAGGAAATCGAACAGGGCGATGGGAGAGAAAGGGGACAGGATGGGTCAGGGGCTTGAGAGAGGAGGGTCAGGAAGATCTCTTGGAAGACAAGAAGGAACCAGCCTTGCAGATATCTGGGAAGAACACTGCAGCCCAGGGCACAGGTCCCAGGGCGGCCATGAGCTCTGCAGGATCATGGAGCAGTGACCAGATCGGTATGTGGGGGGGTGGGGGCAGGAGGGGCAATGTGATAGGAGCTGGGGTCAGAGACGTCAGCAGGGGCCAGATCCCATGGGCCTCACTAGCCACTGAAGGGAACTGGCATTTATTTTTTATTCTTGGTGTCGTGGGAAATTGCTGGGCGGTTTTAAGCCAGGGGATGCCATGAACTGGTATGTTGTTAATAAAAAAAGACTAGCTGCTGTGTAGGCAATAAAGTGTGTTCGTGTGGGGCACAAGTGCAGACAGGAAGCAGGAGGCCAATTAGGAGGCTCTGGCCATTGTCTTGGGGAGAGATGGGGGTACCCCAGGGCTGAGGGGCAGCAGCATATTCAAGGACAAAGGGTCAGAGATTGGGGAGGGGTTTTGGAAATAGCCCTTGGGGCCTTCTGACAGATGGGATTCAAAAGTGAGAGAACAAGAGAAAACAAAGAGGACTCCTGGGTTGGGGCATCCAGTTGAAGGATGGGATGCCCATCCATTTTTAAGATGGGCAAAGACCAGGTTTGAGAGAAGTGGATCAAGAATTCTATTTGGGGTGAGACGCTTGGGTAGCATAGTCACCTAAACATCCGACCCTTGACTTCGACTCAGGTCGTGATCCCAGGGTCCTGGGATCAAGCCCCGCATCTGGCTCCATGCTCGGTGGGGAGTCTGCTTGAGATTCTCTCTCTCCTTCTCCCTCTGCCCCTCCCCTTGCTCACATGCTCTGTCTCTCTCTCAAATAAATAATTTTTTTAAGATTTTATTTTATTTGAGAGAGAGCACAAGCAAGGGGAGGGGCAGAGAAGAGAGAGAAGCAGATTCCCTGCTGAGCAGGGAGCCCAGCATGGGGCTTGATACCAGGACCCTGAGATCATGACCTGAGCCAAAGGCAGACGCTTAACCAACTAAGCCATCTAGATGTCCCTAAGTAAACAAATCTTAAAAGGAAAAAAAGGAATCCTGTTTGAAGCATGTTAAGGTTAAGACACCTGTTTGATATCGCAGAAGGGAGGTCTCACTGTCACTTGGTTTGGTGAAGAGTTCCGGGTTGGAGATAAAAATAATCAAGAGTCATCAACAGGAAGACGGTATTTAGGGCCTTGGGCCTGGATCTCTTTACTCTCTCTCTCTCTCTCTCTCTCTCTCTCTCTCTCTCACACACACACACACACACACACACACACACACACACACACACAAGCCAGAGAAGGGTGTGAGGAGATCCGGAGGCCTGAGATTGAGCCCTGGGGCAGCGGGAAGCGGACGAACAGGAAGGATCCTGGCACTGCAGCCATGAGAGCCAGAGGCAAGAGGGACAGGGCCCAGAAACGCGGAAGGAAATTTGTAGAAGGCAGTAACCTGCTGCACACGCGCTGCTGAGCCCCAGCTGAGGCCTTGCGCCTCTCCCAGCGGATCTCCAAACGAGGCCACTTCAGACGGTGGAAAGTGGGTTTTATGAGTGATTATAGCAGGACAACCGGAGTAAATCCGAATTGTCCCAGACTAACAAGGAAGCTGCTCCACCCCGGTGATTTGAGCCCTTGCTGAGGAGGGATCCACGGAGGGACCCACGTAGAAGTAGGGGCGAAGGGCCGACGGGGGTGAGGATAAGAGACAAAGGGGGAAGGAACAGCCATGACAATGGCTCTCAGAGTTGAACAGACAAATCTGGGGGCACCCCCACCGTGGACCCCTCCTCAGCAATGAGAAGGAATAAAACTCTTATTGGCACAGCACGGCGAACCTCGCTTCTGTCAGGTGAAAGAAGTCAGGCCAGGAGGAGTACATAGTGCAGGATTCCTTTTATGTAAAAATTCTAGGAAATACAGAGTAATCTGTAGTGATGGAAAGCGGATGGGCCATTGCCTGGGGGTGGGAGAAGCAGGGAGAATGGGATTACCACGGGGTACGGGCAAACTCTACGGGCAAACTCTGGGGCAACGGATGTGCTCATTAGCTTGATCGTGGAGATGATACACCATAGTGTGTACACGTGTTAAAACTCACCACGTTGTACACTTTAAACATGCATGGTTTACTGTATGCATAAAGCTGTTTTCAAAGAAAGAGTTTCGCTGTAAAGGGGAATGGACAAATAGGGTAGTGGCAGGAGGAGGCATGAGGATATTTTAAGCATGAACAAAGAAACGTGTAGGGGCAGAAGTGTTGTGGGGAGGAGGGGGCGGGAAGGCTAAGCCCGGGATCCTATCGTGAAGCTTACAGTAAGTATGTCATGCTGAGGACTTTGGAGTGCATCCCATCAGCCTGAGGTTCTCCACCTTCCATGTGCCAAAGAACCATCTGGAGACCCTGGTACAAGTATAGCACCACACCACGTGCCCTCAGCCCCCCTCTGATCAGAGCTGGGGCAGGACGGCCCCTGGGGGTACTCACAGGGCATCACCTCAAGGGCTCCTCGGTCTCTGCCTTATGAAAGCCACCAGCGCCTTCAGCTTGTGGTGTGGGGAGTCAGTGCTCACAGGGGCAACCTTTGCCAGTGCTGAAGGGGGTCCGTGGATAAACACCCCAGCCTCCCGCCTTGGGAGGGACACTTTTGAGGTGCATTCTGTGAGTCCCTGCAAGTATCCCAGCAGAATGGAACCCCATTTGTATACTGCAGGGACCAGCTCAAAAACTGCTGAGGGGTTTTCACCTGCCCTATCTTACCCTCCCTGCTCCCTCTTAGGAACAGTTTCCAAATAAGCAACCTGTACTCAACCCTTGCCTCAGGCTCTGCTTTCAGGGCACCCAAAATAGGACACCCATGGAATCAGGGGCTCTGCATTTCGCGTGCACATCAGGCTTTCCTGATGGCAGAGGTCCCAGGAACTGTGTATTAAAGAACAGGCAGTGAAGAACAAGAAGCATTTCACAAAGGAGCGGGACTGGGCCAGCTCTGCTCTTGCAGAGAGTGAACTCTGGCAATGTGAAGTTGAGGTTGAAGGCAGCAAGAGACAGGAATCAGGCAGACCAATTAGCAGGCTGTTACCAGTGTCCCAGCAGGGAGTAACAGTGGAAGGCAGCAATCAGGCCGTCTCTTTGTGAGCGTCCTTTGATTTATAGAGTACCAAAGGGTTCACACAGAAATGACACTAGCTTTATTTAACATCCCGGGCGCTATAGTGATTTTTTTTTTAAGCTCACATTTCTAGCATCCCACGTTTCTTTTTGATCTCCTACTTTGAAACTTTGATACGTCAGCCTGATGCCACACAGCTTCATTTTGTTCAATCTTGTGTTTTCAGGATCTTGACATCGGTGCCAAGAACGTGAAGCTTTATGTCAATAAAAATCTCATCTTTGATGGCACGCTAGACAAAGGAGGTGGAGAGGCCCCGGCTGACCAGAGCATCCTAGTTGGCGTGAAACAGGAACAGGACGGGAGCAGGGGAGGGGCCTTGGGCGTCCCCTTGGGAGAAAGCGGAGAGGCCCGCAAGATGGCTGGCACAGATGGGGAGCCCTCGCCGCCAGCTGGAGCAGTAGCAGGTGTGAAGCTTCCTTCCCAAGGAACTTTACTTGGCGGAAAGATGAATCCTCCCGACTGCACGAAGGACAGCTTGTCCAAGTTAGTCGAAGACGCAAGCTGCTTGGTAGCCCCAGCCTCGACGGGTGGCACACCGGGGGCTCCCCGCTTCTGCCCACCTGTGGAATGCCCTCCCCTTGACCCAGAGCTCTCTCTGGCCCAACAGCTGGAAAACCTTATGGGCAGAAAAGTCTCCGAGCCGCCAGCGAAAACCCCATCATGGTTGCAACCTTCTGCCATAGGGAAGGGCAGGAAGCAGGGAGGCAGGAAGCCGAAACCCCTGTGGCTGAGTCCTGAGAAGCCGTTGGACTGGGAAGGCAGGCTTGCATCCGATGCTACCACTGACCCCTTGGAGGAGGCTCCTAGAGAGGTCGAGGTCAGGGATAGAGGCCCTAGGCGAGACTCGGGACGGACAAACAGCTGGAATGTCATCGCGGGGGAGAGAGCCCAGAAGGTGATGCCCAAAGTCTGTGATGACTTTGACATCTTTAACCAGCCCTCCACCAGGGAGCACCCTGCTAGCGGGAGGAGGGGCCCGAGGAAGGACACCCTCATCAGCAGTCCCAGCGATGGCCCGACGATCGGCAGAGGTAAGTTTGAGAAGCCGTCTGACCCAGGGGCCATCGTCCCTGAGCGCAGGCCGCTGATTGGCACAATACCATTTGTAGCTCTACAGACCTCTGTGTCCTCATCTGTGAATCTAGGGGGTTCTTCAGGCCATGGTCTTGGGGCCGCAGAGGTGGCGGCAATGAATGGAAAGGGGCAAGACATTCCGCACCTTAAATTCTTCAATATATTTGTCACTGCCGCCACGTTATACGCCTTTGCCCTTTTTTTTTTGCCATGTGGCTTTTCCACTCTAGGCTTTGTTATTCCACCTCTGATGGAGAGATTGGTCTGTAATGATTTCACTTCATTCTTAACTGTACCCATCAGTGTGATGATAAATAGCCCCTGGCACTTGCCTGGGTGTGGGAAGTACTATAGGGAGTGGTGAGGACTGTGGTGCTAGAGAGGGCCAACCCATCTAAAGTGGGCAGCTGTTAGTCTACTCAGAATGCCTTCTGGCATTCAGCAATGCCAAGCCTATATGCCAGGTCTCCCGTCTCATTTTATAAAGAGAAATCAGAAGTGTGGAATATTATTCTTCAGTGTTGGCAATGGATTAAGATTATTTTTAAATCACTATGTAGGTAAAAAAAAAAAAACCTGCTGGAAAGACTCACCTGGTGTGTGAACTTTGCAGTAGATTATATCTGAGGAATCTAAAAGGCTGTGTTTCTAAATATTTGCACTCCGATTTGGCTCCCGGATCAGTGCGTAGCCCAGCAGCTGGGCGCCAGACCGTTTGAATCCAGCCTGTGCTACTTCTAGGCTAGGACTTGCAGAGCTCGGCACATCCCCTTTCTGAGCCTCAGTGTCTCCATCGGTAAAACGGGAATGAACCGCCACCCCGCTCAATGTTTCAAGGAATGAATAAGAGGATGGTGTCACATAGCAACTGGAGCCTGGCGTGTGGGAGCAGCAGATCCCAGGTCCTCTGAACGGAACTCCGTCCCACTCCGCACCGCGCAGGCGCAAACCTTCAGACTCAGGGTGCCTTTCCGCACAAACTGTGGGCTCCCTTCCAGGCAAAGCCCTCCGCACCCCGGCTCCCCAGCCTTATACACTTTTGCTTTCCACCCCCACTCAGAGTTCCCCCTTGAGATCAGGTGTCAAGGAGGAGAGCAGAGTGAAAAAACCAGGAAACTCTTTGAGAGACTATGTCTCATCTGTATTGGGGTCCCCAGGACCCAGGTGCCCGGCACGTGGTGGGTCCTCTGCAGTGTGAGAGGGGTGATGTAAAGAAGGAAATTCGGTGGCTGGATTTGCTTAGTTAAGCTCGGCTCTCATCCAGGCGTGTTACTGAAGTGATTTCATCCTCCTGCTAGCCTCATTTGGCAGATAAAGAAAATGTGCTGTTTAAGTAACTTGCCTCAAGTCCCATGGCCAGAAGAGGTTAGAGCAGGATCTGAACCCAGGCCGTCCCGCTCCAGCATCCGTGCCTCAAACTGTTTACCCTATGACACCCCATTTCCGCAGCCACCCGACTGGGGAGAGCCAGGCAAGCCAGAGTCTTCGTGGTAAACAGACCCACAGTAACCTCTTGGAGCTACGAGGTGATGGGTGTTATTCTAACTTGTCCACATTCAGAGGATTTGGTCTCATTTTAATTTCATTCCAGGCATTTCACTGCTTGGCTTAATGACACATTGAGAACCGAGCCCTGGAGATTTAATGCTTGTTAAGCCAGTCATGCTAAAAAGGAAAGTTGCTTAGAAATTTTAAATCACCCATTACATAGAGCCAAATCCCACAGCCATGCCCTTCAGGAAAGGCGCTGGCCAAGCCCTCCAAGGATGTTTGTAGAATGAATGACTGCCACTGCCGGAGTTCTTCCCTGGGGCTAGAGTCCTGCTGTCACCAAAGGATA
Organism: Spilogale gracilis; assembly: GCA_004023965.1. NCBI lineage: Eukaryota > Metazoa > Chordata > Mammalia > Carnivora > Mephitidae > Spilogale > Spilogale gracilis. Next base: position 72,284 of record PITA01003048.1, on the reverse strand, counting down.
GTGCCTAGAAATCCTTTAGTCCAACAGAGCATCTCATTGTAATGTCATCTGCATTCTGGAAGGAGGAAGCAGAAAGCCCAGGACACTTCTCCCTCTTGACTGCCCAGGGCTGCTGTGCCCTGCCTCTGCTGCCTTCCCTCACTCTTCCTCATGACATCAGCTTCCTGTGCCCTGTGCACCGGGCAGGAGATGACCCGCAGCCCAGTGACAGTTTCCCCGGCTAAAGTCTCGGGAGACGCTGATTGGCCGGTGTGGGTCAGGCATCCGCCCCTTGTACCGTCAGCCGTGGCTGGAGGGCTGTTCACCTTGAACACACATGGCTCTATTGTGTCTCCCTACCTTCTTTCTCATTTCCTGTCTCAGGAACGATTAGCGAATATGGCATGGTGGTATATCGTTGATTTTTATAAGCTCGAGTTTTGAACTTCATAGTTCCTGTTTTCCTCCACCAAGGAGGAAAGTCTTCGATCTCGTTGTCTCATACTGGTGGCTCTCCCTGCTCCTCCCCCAGACTGTGTCACTTAAAGAAGCAGCTTTCTGCTGTCCTTTCTGAGCTGTGGGTAGGAGTGTTGACATAGACAAGACCGAGCTGGGATCGCTGCAGCCCCCCAGCTGCCGGGGACTGATGAGTCGCATGTGTTCTGCAGACAGAGGGAAGTGTGGGCCCCCATCCTGCTGTCACATCCAGGAGGTCTGGGAGAAAGCCTATACCTCTCTGCTTCCAAAACCCCTTGTATACATCTCGGAGTATATAGAAAGCAGGTGCAGAATGTGATCAGAGTCCTGCCTCTCTTGCCCACCCAGGCCGAGACACACAGGCTGAGTCCCTGACATAGGACATCTGTTCACTCTTCTCAGCTCACTTACAGACCAACCTTGGCTGTTCATTTCAGTCAGTGGAAATCAAATCCCCAAAACTGATGTCATGATGATCCATATGGAGGTTCCTTCTGCCAGATGTTAAGCCTCATGCCTGGAGGAAAGGAGGGAACTCCTGGGGTCCTTTTTAATGGCAGATGAGAAGGAGGGGAGGAGTGAGGAACAGGGGCACCAGAGCTGACAGGTGGAGAGGGGGAGTTCCTCGGCTCCCGGGCCTGAACCCAGGCGTTGCGTAACGGTGATGCCAGCCGTCCATCCCTGGGCTGGCAAACGTCGACTGAGCGTTTCTGTGCTGCCCAGTCTCTGCCAGGCACTGGGACACAGCAGGGAATGGCACAAAGAAGTCCTCCCCATGGGGCGCCTGGGTGGCTCAGTTGGTTGAGCGACTGCCTTCGGCTCAGGTCATGATCCCAGAGATCCGGGATCGAGCCCCACATCGGGCTCCCTGCTCAGCGGGAAGCCTGCTTCTCTCTCTCTCTCACCCCCTCTGCTTGTGTTCCCTCTCTGCCTTTGTTTCTCTCTGTCAAATAAATAAAAATTAAAAAAAAAAAAAAGTCCTCCCCAGTGAGGACAGGGCCAAGAAGGGCCCGCATGCGGAGATCCAGGAGAATAGGGCACAGCAAGGCTAGGCAGGAAGAGACTTGTGTCTGTGGAATGGAAAGGCCCACGTGGTAGAGCTGATCATCAGGGAGAAGGTGTGAGGTGAGGTTAGAAAAGCCAGAGGGGTCATGGCAAGGAACTAGATGTTTTTCATTCCCAGCTAATGGAGACAGTAGGGCAATTGGAGGAGTTAGTGACAGATTCCCTTTCAGGCACACAGTGAATATGTCTGGACTTCTAGAGAGGTCCTTGGACCTGGAAGGTGGTAGCTAGGGAAGAGAAGCCAGAACTTCACCTAGAAATTGGAGCAGTGCCTGCCTAGCAACCAGGAGCTGGCAAGGTAAGGTCAGAGAGGGAGGGCGGTGCTGAGAGAGGACCGGATGGGGCTGCGAGGAAGCTCGGGGTAGGGCTCCGGCATGGCGAGGCAGGCAGCGCAGCCGTGGAGAGCCCCGAAGTGCAAACGCTCCTGAGCCGGCAGGCGAGGGACTGTCTAGTGGAAGAGCTTCACCTGGGGTGTCAAGCATGAGGACTGAAAAAAAGCTTGAGTACTCAGAGTCATTGTGTACTTGCAGAAAGTCAGCTCAGTGGAGGGTTGTGGGAACTACAGGACTCTTAGAAGGCAGGGATGGAAAGCCACCAGGGGTGTGACTTCAGGCATGGCTGCATCCAGGAGCTCAAATGACATCGTCGGGACTCTCTCTCCAACTCTTGGCCCACATTCCCTGTGTTGGCTTCATTGTCGGGCAGGCTCCCCCCACAGCGTAGCAAACTGGTCACCTGCACTGCACATCCGCCTCCGACGTCTTACCACTGAGGGCGCCGGTCTAAAAGAGAAACCCTCTCTCTCTGTAATTCCTTTCCCAGTCTGGAAGGATGCTGTCAGCATTGGTCTAATCTGGATGGTCTTGATGGTGGGGGGATCCCCAGAGGAAGATCAGGAGAAGGGCAGGTGGGGCTTGGGTGGGCCGAACCAGTAGCTCCGCAAAGGGGCCCCAGGACGCAGGTGCTGAGGGAGGGTGGGATGTGAGGAGTGCACAAGGGCTGCAGCCTAGGGAAGGAGAAAACCGGGTGCGGTTAGAGGAAGCCACGAGATCGGCACGGCTTCCTTTTGTCTTTCGGGTAGGAGAGATTTATACGTGTCTGTAGGCTAGAGAGGGCAAGGTGCCAGTGGGGAAGGGGTGATGAGGGTTCTGGAGAAAGAGGATAATTGATGGAGCCAGGTCCCCTAGGAGACAGGCAGAAAATGGAGTGCGGGGCACAGTCCAATCTGAAAGGAGGAAATAGCACGTCAGTGTCATCAGCCGCTGTTTCTGGAGGAGACTGCGGCCTTCAGAGCCGGCCCTCTGAGGGCCAGGTCTTCACTCCCCATGGGCCGCGGACACAGGCTTCCTGTTCTCGAAGCCATCCTAGCCGCACGTAGGAGTACACTCCTTACCCGGGTCCCAGCATTCCTTATAGCACTCTCTCCTGATTATACAAATAACACATCTGGGGAACTTAGAAGATCAGGTGACCAAGAAGAAGCTAGAAGTCCTTCTTCCTTCTCCACCCAGAGAGGAGCAAATTAACACGTCGGTGCGCACCGCCCGTGCCAGGGTCTGCTGCGGCCCAAAGAGCGTTAGCTGGCTTTTCCCCCATCCAACATTCTTTCACTAGCGTTCCACCTGCCATTAGGCAGTCTTTGAAAAATCCCATCAGAGTGACGCGATGTGACAACCTTGGGTGGGGGGGCCTGGTTGCTGACTCCGGTGTCGCCCCACCCCCACCCCGCCCTTCCTGTGAGTCTTTGATGTGCAGAAAGGTCCTCACACGACAAAAAGGTCTGAACTTGGCTTGCATGGGCGGGGCAGGGTGGGGGTGGGGGGCTTACTCTCAGAAAATCCCAAGTATATTGAAAACTGCTTTGCTTTTGGCAAAACAACTAGATTCTAGACTTGGGTAGCCATAATCGATTTTTTACCAGTCTGAATGTTGTCCTATGACAGGAGGCCCCAATGGTCCCCGTGCAGGGCAGGCAGCTAACATCGCGGTCCTACCTGGCCAAGGCCCGTGAGGGCCTCCAGGCGCTGTAAGAGAGCCAGGAGCAACGCCCTGATTTCTGGAATGTCCCCCTGAGGGCGACCCCACCTAGCTGAGAGCCTCCCTGCCGGCCCACCACTCCTTAGGACCATGCATAAAGGTCCCCACTCACACACAGGCCACTAATGGGGCTTCACCCATCCTGTGTTCTTCCAGAAGACACCCGGTCCACCGAGATGCCGCCGCGGTCCCGATGGTGCAATGAGCGGGAGCACTCGCTGCACGAGTCCTGGGACTCCCTCAGTGCCTTTGACCGCTCCCACCGCGGACGCATCTCCAACCTGGACCTGCAGGGCGACATCTTGGACGAGTTCCTGCAACAGCAGAAAGCCAGCCGGCCTGGCGACCAGCTGCCTCTGGGGAAGGAGGAGAAGCTGGAGCCCAGGAGAGGGCCGGATGACAGCTCCGCAGAGACGGACGATAGCAACGACTTCGAAATCCCCGTCTTGCCTTATGGACGGCGCCTGGTCATCGACATCAAGTCGACGTGGGGGGACAGGCACTATGTGGGCCTTAACGGAATTGAAATATTCAGTTCCGAGGGGGAGCCGGTGCCGATCGCGAACATTCATGCAGACCCCCCTGACATCAATGTTTTACCAGCCTACGGGAAAGACCCCCGCGTGGTCACCAACCTCATCGACGGGGTGAACAGGACCCAGGATGACATGCACGTCTGGCTGGCCCCTTTCACACTGGGGAAGTCCCACTCCATCTCCCTCGATTTCATGCACCCTTGTCAAGTTGCCCTGATTCGGATTTGGAACTACAATAAATCTCGGATACATTCCTTCCGTGGCGTGAAGGACATCACCATGCTGTTAGACACGCAGTGTATCTTTAAAGGAGAAATTGCCAAGGCCTCAGGGACCCTGACAGGAGGTAGAGTATGTCCATAAGAATGTTCTGGAAGCCCCTACCTGCTATCCACTGAGGCTCTAAGGAGAAACTACCCATTGACATATGGGTCTCTCTTCTTCCTGGGCCTGGCTCACTCCTCGCTTTTGCAGCATGGGAATCCAAGGGCAGGCCTCATTTACACCCCTCCCCTAGGCACTGGCCTTACTCAGCTTCTTTAGCAGCTGAGTCAGAGAAGGGGGAATTCTGTGAGCGAGTTCTTCAGGGGGTGCTCCCAGGAGAGCCTGTGGTGCAAGGACAGAGACGGGATAGGAACGGGGAGACACCAGGCAAGGATAGGGGTTGGGAGAGGCTGAGTCTCAGCCTGATCCCAAAGGGAGTCTGAAGCACAAGTTGCAGGATCCGTCCTGCCTTAAGGCAGGAGAGCAGGGCTCCCTGGGTTGGGGGTGTGACTCCCACACCCTTCCAGGCAGGCCTCCAGCCCTCAAAAAGGGATCACACGCACCTGGGTGGGGCGCCAACAGCACCTTGCTAAGGCTCCTCCCTCACACCTAAGAAGCATCTCTCATTTCCCAGTGAATCGCAGTGACGCTCGTTAGGTTAGATCTCTTCATTAAGTCTGAGTGTTTTCTTGGATGTGTGAATTTCACCTGCAAATGTGTGGTAATAACAAGGAAGGCTTCCTAACATGAATCGGGAACTGTCGGGGCGGGGGGGATTTTACAGCACAGAGGTTGATGGCTCTGGGTTCCTGCTCCCCAGAGCACTGGGATCTGGGGCCTGTTGACTCCTCTTGTCTGCGTGGTATCCCATCCAGCCCCAGAGCACTTCGGAGACACCATCTTATTCACAACCGACGATGACATTCTGGAGGCCATATTCTGCTCAGATGAGACATTTCACGTGGACGCAGAGAGCCCCTACAGCCTGCAGAGCGAGGAGACGCCCAGGAGGCCGAGCACCGCTGGCAGCGAGGGAGAGGACAGGCCCTACACCCAGGCCGGCCCTTGGGCGGAGGACCGGGTAGGACTGGTGGGGAGGGGAGCCCCCGGAGCGGTTTCTCCTCTTGACTCTGCGTGCAGCAGGAGGAATGAAGATGGATAGCCCTTAAGCTATTGGTGCTACTGTTTTGACATTTCCCATTTTTCTACTTCATTTTTTGGTCCTCTATGTCATATTTCATTCTCTAATTATGTTTTATTTTTTTATTTTTTTTTTAAGCAAAGTGAAGAAAGTATTCAAATTTTAATCAAAGCTAGGAGAAATCAGTTCTGCGTCGTCTCTGTAATTTAGAGGTTGGCAGTCTCGGGGGAGTTTTTGCTTTGGGTTGCGTTTTGATTACTCCCTGTTGTTTCTGATGAAAAGGACTGGAAACGCTTTGGACAGGCAGGCTTACAATTAGAATAATGGTCATCTCAGTCCTGGTTTCTTGCATACGTGTGGCAATCAGGGGCTGGAGCACCGTGTTATCTCGTGTGAACCGCCCTTGCAGGTAGAGAGTGTCAATATCCCCATTTGGGAAATCAGGGCTCAGACAGGTTAAGTGACTTGCCCAAAGACACACAGCAGGAGAGTAACTAGACTAGAACTTGCATGAGTGGCCAAAGTCTGTGTTTTTAACATGATAAAGCAATTTTTTAAGAAATAAAAGATGACCCTCAGGGGAAGGGCCCGTCCAAGTGAAGGATCAGGAATCCGGAGACCCAGGGCCCCCCAGGGATGGTCTTGAGGCCCTAAGGAGAAAGAGGAGTTGGTTACAGAGGATGGCGGAGGGGCTGGGGACAGCTGGAAACCAAAGACAGAAGGCAGGGCCAGCAAGGTCACGAGGCTGTGGCCTAAAGGTCCCAAGGTGCTCATGGGGGGTGAGAGCCCCAGGGGGGCAGGTAGGGTGTTATTGAAGACTGAGGGCTTGCTGAGCTCCCGGCTTCTCAGGACACACAGGAGCTGCTAGTTTGTGTTGATAGTCATCCTGATTTTTCTCAGGAGAAGCCAGAAATCTGGGTTTTTATGGAAAATTAAAAACCCAATTAAAAACTGCCGGCAACTACGTGAAATGCTTTCAAACCTTCTGTGGGCCACAGCACCTCTGCGGTCTGGGTTGGATCCCTGGGTCTCCAGTCGGGAGCTGACCTTGGAAACTTTCATGTGCCCAGCACTTTCCAGATGCTTCTAATGGTCTCTGATCGCATCAGCCTGTGAGGGGCAGGGAGGAATCCTTCGCTCTGTCTCTGAGACAGGGAACCCGAGTTCTGGGAGGCCAGTGGCTCCCCCCTAGAAAGTGGCAGGGCTGGAACTGTACCCTATCTGTCTGGGTGCCCCGGTCAGCACACCCACCAGGGAGCGTCCCAGGAGGCTCTGGGAGGGCAGGGAGTCAGGGAAGGCAAGAGAAAGCCATGGGTGCCAGAGCAGCGGCCTCTCCCTGGTGACCCGGCGTTGCTGGGGATCCGTGGATCCTCCTGGCAGGCCACCTTCCCCTGCCTTCTCCCCACAGCCAGGCAGGAAAGGGCCTCAGGGGCCGGGCTGAGGGTGCCATTGTTCCTGGGACCCAAACACCATCCCCACTGAAACTCTTATATCCAGGCAACCGGCTTCCCTTTCTTTCGCATCTTAGCTTCCTCGTCTGCCACGCAGTAAAGGCCCTTTCGCCCTAACTTACAGTGTAGCAGTCTAGTGAGCCAAAGGCCTGCAGTGGGGTTCAGCTGCCCACACTGACTGCCTGTAGACAGGGGCTGTGTCATCCTGGCTTCCCATGCCAATCACCTGAGGGGCTTTAAAAATTCAGAAGCCCAGGCCTCGGGTTGAATTTTTTTTCCCCCTTCCTTTCCTCCATCCCTCCCTCCTGACCCTACTCCCTCCCTCCTTCCTCCAGATCCCTAGGTAAACACCTGTTGGGTCCCTCCCTGTTCCAAAAAATCTGATCACCTTAGCTAGTGACGTCAGACTCCTCCCCTACCAGTAAGAGCGGTGGGCGGGAACTCAGACACACAAGGATTTCTCGGTCTGCCCATGTTACCTGTCATGGAGTCTCCACAGCGGCAGAAAATGCAAGAAAAGACACAAGGGGTTACCTGGGGCTCGGGGTGCATAACAGCATTTGGGAGAATGGCCAGCCAGCTGTGCAAGTATCACAAAAATCACCTCCTTTCCCTCTGCTTCCTCTCCCAACCTGTGCACAGGTCCTGGGGCTCGAGCTGCCATCCGGTCCCCCTGCCCCCGAAGTAACCACGCCAGAGCCAGGCATCTACCATGGGATCTGTGAGTATCCTCTCTGGGGACAGTGTTGAGGGGCAGGAGGACCATCAGGGGCCAGGGGGTGTCATGGCCACTTGGGGCAGGGATGCCTTGGACAGTTGAGCAGGTTGTACATTGCACAGAGATGCCAAGCCACGGGATGCGTGGGGGTTGACACAGCCCAGACTGCTCTCACTGGCCCTGGCAGGTCCGTATCACTTCAGAGGAGGGCTACCTCTCTGCACTAGGCCTTTCCAGAAGGCCACTCACGCTCAGACGTATGCACAAAGGAAACAGCCTCTTCCCTGTTCCAGGTGGGGCGGGGGTGGCTAGAAGCCTAACCCAGGGTGCTGGGTCTTCTGAGAAGACAGAAATCTGGATATTTCTATGAAATATCCAAATTTTTAAGTGTTGGTGACTAATTTTCTAATATTTTAAAACACCATATGAGCCGAACAGAACACACGTTGTCTGCTCAGCCAGCCAGCTGCCAGTTTTTGGCCCCTGAGCAGATCCCATCTGGGCTTCACTGAGTCTGTTCCCTCTTCTTTTCCCTGCTGACCTTCCAGCCAGGTCCTCCCTCACTGCATGCGTGGGCCCACCAGCACCTGTGCTGTGTCCTGGGGCATCTTCAGGCCCAGGATCCTGGCTGACTGGTCTCCCTCCTCTGCCCTATTAAGCAGACTCCTTCAGCCACCCCTTCACAGTCACATCAGCTGGGGTCCCCTGGGGCAGGCTCTTGAGGGAGGGCAGCAAGCAGGATGGGCAGAGGGAGGAACTGGGCCTCGTGCAGTCACCTTGAGGCCTCTGCCAGCTCTGCAGCTGCAAATGCCCCTTGGAGAGGTCTTGAGTTGAGCAAGGGGCCCAGGCCTTTATACCCCGCAGCTACATGTTTCTGAATGTGGGCTGCCCCTAGGGTGGGGCGGGGCCAAGGCCAAGGGCAGTGCACATGGGAGGACACAGTTGTGAGCCCTCAGCCCTCAGCACTCCTGTCCACTGGAGGAATGAGCCCTTTGGTCCCAGAGGTGGGAGTGGACCCCGGGCAGCTCCCACAGCATCCTCCACACCCAATTCTCGTGGCCTTGCTGTCACTGCCCACCTCCCCGGGAAGCCCGCCCATGTGCCCAGCAAGGACCATCTCTCCCTCCCTGACTGCACAAAGATATTTTCCCTCTTAGAAGAGCGGAAGATGCCTTACTTTGATGCCTCCCAGCCCCTTACATTCCAGAACACTCAATTTCTGTCAATGACCCCGAGACTGTCCCAGAGAATTTCTAGAACCAGCCTCGTGCAGGCAAGAGTCCGGTTTGGGGCTTGGTTTCCTACTGAGGCTTCCCCTGCCTTATCTCCCCCACTCAGTTCTTATTCCATCCATACAGCCGGATCCAGCGGTGCAAATGACGTCACCAAGCCTTGGTGTCTCCCTCTCCGCCCCCTGCGCTGTTTCTCTCTTTGTGTGGGGACCCCCATTCTGCGCAAGAACTGTTCCCATTGAGGCCGACAGTGGGCGGGGACTCAGGTCTTGGGTCACGTGCCGATCGGTAAACCAATCACCGTGGGCCCCCCCTCCGCGGGACGGGGGCTGAGTGAGATGCTAAACCCCGATTGGCCAGGCCGGGTCAGAGCTGATCCCGAGCCCCAGGCGGGGGGGGGGGGGGGGGGGGGGGGG